>MWSO01000243.1:0-74639 GCA_002116355.1 Dothistroma pini CBS 116487
TATAATACTATCTAGTCTAATATATAAATAATCTCTACTAAGTAAACTATAAGTATAGAGATTTTATACTATTAATAGATAAAAATACCCTTACTAGACGACAAGTTAACGAAGGAGGGCCTATTTGATCAAATATCGTAATAGCGACGCTTTCATACAATACGAAGCTATCTTATAATGAAATGGGCCCGATTTGATCAATGACAGGGTTTGATGAACAGGTGACAACACCGGCTGTCGTTCCGAACAGCATCACCATCCCAACTCTTGACGACTTTCACAATATGGACACCGCAATGCACAACTGCGGGCAGATCCTTCGCAACGGCAGCCCCGGCTCTGCAGCCAAGAGAGACTTGACCTCCAAGGGGAAGGTCGTCGGACCGATTCCTCTTGCTCCGCACAACACATCACGCATTTGCTCCTTCGCCGTGGTCCGTTGCATTGCCCAGCACTCGACGTGACATTGTGCTTGTCAGGACCTCGTAACCGGGATGAGGTAGGTGCCTGCTGATGGCACGGCAGACGCAGTGGCCATCGACGGGTAAACACTGTGTAGGTACAAGACCATGTCATTGATGTCCATTTTCCAGTTTCTATACAAGCAGAAAGATGATAACCCCGTTTTCTGCCTCCAAAATTGGAGCCGCTGCGATAGCAGCGCTATTACTACTGCCCACAGGACTACAGGCCTGCCAACGCGAGAGAGAGTTGTTCAGCCATCGGTATTCAAAGCGACAGGTACGTGCACGATCTGACATTGCTCTGGAACGCAAGATACTTCAGACTGGCTGCAGAGACTGTACCAGTATTGTTCGACGACGATTGACCAACAATCCACAGGCAACGCTAGTCCCAGAGCTCACTGCCGATGAACAATTGATCATCTCTTTCTTTAACCACAACAGCATCTCTGACTGGTCGTACTACTACACGCATGGTGACCATCTGGCTGGTCGCAATAGAAGCCAAGCTCAATGGACTGCAGACCGGTGGGCAGAAGCAGGCTTCGATACCCGACTTGACAGCTACCATGTCTTTCTGAACTACCCGGTCAGTAAGTCTATATCTGTAATCTGGCCAAACAGTACGACATACACTCCGAGTCTCGAGGAGGCCGTACTCGAACAAGACGTCGTCACGGGTTGGACAAACCGGATTCCTACCTTCCATGGATACTCATTCAGCGGCAGTGCAAGCGCAGAGTATGTCTACGTTGGACGCGGCCAGCGGCTCGATTTTGAACGTCTGATTGCACTTGGGGTAGAACTCAAAGGCAAAATCGCACTCTCACGCTATGGAGGACCCTTCCGTGGTCTGAAAGTGAAGAATGCACAGGTAACGCCACCATAACTCATGGCAGTAGTACACTTCACTGATTTCCGATAGGAGCACGGCATGATTGGGGCTATTCTTTTCACTGATCCCGGCGACGACGGTAATGTCACTGTCGCCAAAGGTGTCGCTGCATATCCCGATGGACCAGCTCGCAACCCGACGTCTGTACAGCGTGGCAGTGTTCAGTTCTTGTCGACGTATCCCGGAGACCCCACGACACCTGGCTACCCTTCGAAGGAGGATTCGCCACGAGCAGACAAGAATGTGGTTACACCCCATATCCCTTCGATCCCCATTTCGTATGAGGAGGTCAAACCTATCTTGGCCGCCCTCGATGGCTTCGGCACACCAGGAGCTGAAGTCAATAGGAGCATGTGGGTCGGCGCTTTGAACGCGACATATGCAACCGGACCAATACCAGGTGTGACGATCAGCATGAGCAATCAGATGGAGGATGTGTACACGGACATATGGAATGTGAGTAGAACATGTAATATCGATGCCACGGCTTCAGAAGCTGACCTTCTTTAGGCAATTGGCGTCATCAATGGCACCAATTTGGACGAGACCATCGTTATTGGTAATCATCGCGATGCGTGGGTCATTGGCGGTGCAGCAGATCCCAACTCTGGTACTGCTATCGTCGTCGAGCTCGGTCGTGTTTTCGGCAAGCTTCTCGCTCAAGGATGGAAGCCAAAACGGAACATTGTGCTGTGCTCTTGGGATGCCGAGGAGTATGGTCTTGTAGGCTCCACGGAATGGGTCGAAGAGTATATCCCATGGATCAATGACACCGTGGTCGCATACCTCAACATCGATGTTGGAGCCAGTGGACCACATCCCGGTATCACGGGCTCGCCTGAGCTGCATGCCATCGCCACTGAGCTGATGAAAAAGGTCGTCTGGCAGGCGACGGGCGGTAACGAGACAATGTACGACGTGTGGATGGACGACACAAAGGGTCAGATTGGTGTGCTCGGGAGTGGCAGTGACTACACCGCTTTCGTGCACAGAGGCATTGCTGCGGTAGGCCGATGGATCCCAGATGTATACACGTTCAAGATTTGCTAAAACGCCAAACAGATCGACATGGGCGCCGATCCAGGTCCAGGAGACCCCATCTACCACTATCATAGCAACTATGATAGCTACCACTGGATGGCAAATTACGGCGACCCCGGCTTCCTCGTCCACAAAGCAATGGGCCAATACCTCTCTCTCCTCGCCTATCATCTCGCCAACGAAGACCTCGTCCCCTTGCAACCCTCCAACTACGCCGACCAAATGTCCTCGTACTACGCCAGCCTACACTCCCTCATCGCTAATAGTACCCAAGACCTCGACACCTCGAATCTCGACTTCGCCATCAAGATCTTCCGCAGCCAAGCCCTCGAGGCAGAGGCCCTGGCACAGCAGGCACTCGCCACTGGCGATAGTGCTTTGCTCAAGGTGGTCAACAAGAAGTATCGAGACTTTCAAAGAGGGTTTGCGTCGCAGGGTGGATTGCCTGGTCGGGAGTTTTACCAGCATATGATATTTGCGCCAGGGGTTGATACAGGGTATGCGCCGGTCACGTTTCCGGGGATCACAGAGGCTGTGGAGGCTGGGAATTTTACGCTGGCGGAGGAGTACTTACAGAAGACGATTGGCGCGATTGCTACGGCGGGGAGTATACTTCAGACGTAGAGCGCTAATGATTAGTGGTGGTGGACGACATTGGTCGTCGTGGGTGGAGAGCCGGGCATGTCATGGGATGAAATGTACATGTCTGCTGTGATGCGGTGCTACGAGAACAAGGCATCCCAAAGTCTATTCTAGCTGATTGATATAGATCGCGGCAGTGATGCACGGCCTCTGATCTTGAACAGTACTTTACACCTTCTCCTCGAACTTCCTGACCAACAACCCGCTCTTCTTCAACTCATCCTTAACTTGCTTGACAGTCCACTCTCCGCGATGGAACATACCAGCGCCCAGCGCAGCATCTACATTCGTCTTTTCGAAGACCTCAGCGAAGTGGTCGGCATTGCCTGCGCCACTCGATGCAATCACTGGGATCTTGACAGCGCCCTTTGCCATCTTGATCAGCTCTAGGTCGAAGCCGGAGTTCGTGCCGTCTTTGTCGATGCAATTGAGCAGAATCTCACCAGCACCCATCGCTTCGACGGCAGTAAGGAGCTGCACTACATCGAGATCGCGAGTCTCGCGGCCTCCTTTGATGGTGCAGGCGTACCAGCAGAACTTCTCGCCGTTGGGACCTGGATTAGAGGTCGCAATTGTGTGGTGTGGTGTGGAGTCTGCTGAAGAGACGTAGACACGCTTTGGATCTACAGACACCACGACTGCTTGAGCGCCGTATGCTTCGCTGATGGTCTCGATTGCGGTCTTGCCGGTCAAAGTCTTGGCGGAGGCGTGGTATTCTTCGGCAGCTGTGACTGCATCTGAGCCGATGGAGACTTTGTCGGCGCCGGACTTGAAGTATAGAGTCGCGACTTCGAGCGCTGGAGCTACACGGCCTGTCTCTGGGTCTGTGGTGTCTCTGATGCCGCCACCGATTGTCAATGGCACGAAGACGCTTGCTGAGGCCTGGCGGAGAACTTCGAGCATGGGTAGATCTTTGAGTGGAGTGTCTCGGAACGAAGTGATGTTGAGGAACGTCACTTCGTCTGCACCTTGTTCGTAGTATTGTTGCGCCTTTTGTACTGGCTTTCCAAGGTTACGGACTGATTTGTCGGACTTTTCTCGAACGTCGTATTGGTCTCCTTTGGTTACCACGAGGTCGCCATTGTCGTTGGTTCGCACGTCCAGACAGGCGATGATTCTTCGTGTCAGACCGTCTCTGATCGAGTTCTGGTCCAGCTCGGCAGGCAGTGCTTGACTCTTCTTACCTTCCAGAAATGCCTTCAGGACACGCTGACCTGCAGCACCGCTTTTCTCGGGGTGAAATTGAGTCGCGAGAACGTTGTCCTTTGCAACAGCACCGACAAAGTCCTGGTCGCCGTAACGAGCCGTGGCTACAGTCCAGCCATCTTTCTCCAGCTCCCCTTCTCGGTACGGTACAGCATATGAGTGGACATAGTAGTACTTGCTGTCAGGTCTTAGCCCATACACACTGTCGCTGTTGGCTTCAGTCTTGGCAGAGTTCCAGCCGATGTGAGGGACACTCTTGGTCTCGTCGCGGAAGCGTTCAAGTCGACCTTTCACCACACCTAGACCAGCAACAGAAGAGTTCTCCTCTGAGCCTTCAAACAAAGCTTGCAAGCCGACACAGATTCCCATGAAAGGTTTGCCAGACTGGATATACGAATGGACTGGTTCAACGTAGCCAGCATTCGCGAATTGAGTCAGACAGTGGCCAAAGTGGCCTACTCCTGGTAGTATGAGTATCTACATGATTATAGATCCTGTCAGCGATCAGTTTGAGATCGGTCCCAAATCTGTCCGCAGGCGACATACCTCTGCTTTTGACACATCTTCTGGCGACTTGACCCATTGCACTTCCCAGCCAAGCTTTTCAATTGCATTGACCAGCGACCGGATGTTGCCGGCGGCATAGTCGAGCATATGAACGACAGGCATATTCAACACGTTGCGAAGCCCTTTCAAACTTGGTATGTGACTGTCAATGCCTGTGTCCAGCGCCTTCCCCAAAATATTCGTGACTGTTCGATTTAAAGTTATTATCGGAAAGCGCTAATTCCATATTGAGAACTAGCGTTCTCGGTGTAAATCCGCCAGACGAGACTTTCAGACATCAGCCTGTTGCAGTGTCTTCGACTTTTCACGAATATCGCCCTTCCAGCTCGTCGCGATGGTGCGCAAACTCAAGCATCACGAGCAGAAATTGCTTAGGAAGGTCGACTTCGTCAATTACCCGCAAGACGATCAACATCGCAGCGCCGCGGTACTACGACGCTACTCCATCACCAACCCATCCGACTATTCTGCCTACAACCGCCTGGCTGGCAAGCTTCGACATCTGGCGCATCGCATAGCCCTCCTACCGCCCGAGTCGCCGTTCCGACGATCTCAGGAGGGCAAGTTGCTGGATAAGCTACATGACATGGGTCTGTTGGGACACGGCGACACTGGAGGCAAGCTATCAGACGTGGAAAAGAAGATTACAGTGTCTGCCTTCTGTCGCAGACGTCTGGGCGTGGTCATGACGAGGTTGCGGATGGCGGAGACTGTCTCTGCAGGGAACCGCTTCATCGAACAAGGTATGTGCTGGTGGCAGCAAGGTGCCTGGGGGACATACTTACAGTGTACCATAGGTCATGTGAGAGTAGGCACCGAAGTGGTGACTGACAGCGCTTTTCTAGTGACGAGGAACATGGAGGACTTCGTGACGTGGGTAGACTCTTCCAAGATCAAGAGGAACATCATGAAGTATCGGGACAAGCTGGACGACTTCGACCTACTATGAGCTGGACCAATATGCTCACCTCTATGGGGTAATTTTAATGGCAATGCCCAGTGTGGCTACAGTATTCCGCTGGACTATGTCAAACAAGAGCCATGACGTCGTACCAGCTGAAACTGATGGGATGTGGGTTGGATGCAGGGCGCAGAGTCGGTCACGTGCCAGGATTTCGCGCATGTGCTAGCCCGCAGGGTTAGTGGGCACCCCACCATTCTTCTACGCCCTCCTTTCACCTTTCCTCCATCTTCCTGATTATACTGTCACGGCGGCACAGGATCATTCATTGCTGCCGGCGAACCTCAGGAGACCTCCAACTAGCATCACGATCACTTGGGCACCATTAGGCTTTGCCTCAGCTATATCTGATGCTGCATTGTCATCACCGTCGCCGCCATCGGCTATAGCAGCGAGGAGCACTGTCACCGCCATACTGTGGACTGACCTGTACGTGCGGGATTCACGACCTCGTCAAGCATCCTTCGGGCACTACATCATTGGAGCTGGTCTCTAGACCTCACTGTGCTACGAAATCATCAAGGCACTTGCGGCACAGTAGTGAGTCATAAGCATCTCATAACCATCACGACATTATCTAACCGGTCCCTCCGTTGGTCCGACTTCGAGCAAGGTTTTCGAGGGGTTCTAAGGTCACTGCAGTCGCCCCTTCACAATGCCTACCGCTGTCCAGAAACCACGATTCTCACGCGACAAGATGAGGCCGGCTGCTGCTCAAAAGCCCACGTTGTGTGCCATACATCCATCTCTCTATCGTCAATCTCAGACGGTGAAGACTTTGCCATCACTCCCCCTGGCGAATCTCTTTCCCGATGCCAATCTCATCAAATACGAAGGTTGGCGTATGAAGGCACCAAAGAAGGCACCTATTGTTCCCGCCCTACGGTGCGAGGAGCGTCTGCACTTCTCGCAGCAAGTCAAAGATCCCCGCAAGATCACTTCGGAACGTCCGGGTGTGGATGATCCCAAGGTCAGGTTTCTGAACACAGACTTGCAGGCGAATGCACCATCCGTCATTAGTCCAACATTCATGATCGGACTACCGTGTGGCGAGCTTGTTGAGGCAGCACATGTGTACGAGGATGATCGGGTCAAGAAGCAGAGGAACTCAGCGATGGAATGAGATCATTGCGCTTAGCTATGCGCGGGTCGTCGGTGGCGAAACAGTCTTCTTATAATGCTACTTGCATCTCTGCTTAACCAGAATGATTCTGTGTTCATGTCACTATGATCCAAGACATCTCCTCCGGCACCACCTCAAACTTTCAGTGCATAACATCTCACGTCCTCACCAGTTTCCTTCATGAACTACCCAAATCGTGCAGGTCCAAGAGCTTGTCAATCACCTCAAAGCCCTCTTTCAAATCGTGTGGCGGTCATGCAGATGATGCATTGGCTTACTCATAGCTCATGTTGTAGATACGTTGCCTATAGAAGTCGCATATTTACAGATAGGTGCAGGTCCTGTGGTCGAGATTGTACAGGTATTGCACCAACATCTCCTGCCTCTGCATCACTTTCTTCTTGTTCGGCCCAGCACGGACCGGGCTCGACACATCAGCAACGTAACTTCATCGCACAAAACGAAGGTCTGAACGAGCCAGCTCCCGTCGCGGTACGTCCATCATTGCATTCCACCACTCGATGGTCATGCTACCGTAAGCCCAAGATGGATGCGCTGCAGTCGCTTCGAAGATTGCGAGGGCTACGGCGCGGCTCTGCGTGCCAGGAGCATTCCTGAGGTCATATGCCCCCAACGCAGGCGTGATCGCGATGATACTTGTGCAATATCACGAGGCCGTTCGATTCCAATGGCTTGGCGTCTATTTTCGCCGCTCCCGGTTCTGCCGCTTGTTCTCATGATGCAGGAACCGCGCAAAACGCCTCTCACGCCGTATCCGATCGGAAACGCTTGCCGTGTCTCTCGAGTTTGGAGAGAGATGCAGAGCGCATGCCACTGACGGTCGTGATTCGCGAAGGCATTTGTCTTCGCGCATGTGGCGATCACAATTCTTCTGGGAGACAAATGCTGTTATATCTGGCGGATGGGACGGGCAACAGGCTCAGGTTGCCCAGGCCAGGGTCTTCACGATCTCACCCCAGACTGATCGGCAGGTGGACCCAGTGCTGAAAGAGGCTAGTCAGGAACTTTTTCATAGAACGCGTGGGTACGTATCTGTGCTCTTTAAGCCGATTCCAGGCGATTTCCAGGTAATTTTGACCCCTTGCGCATGTATACAGCTGTTGCGTCATATATAATGGGGCACTTCCTTCTCATCAGACTTCCTGACTGGCATACTTCAAAGCTGTGACCTTTCCCGAGCGACGGGCGTTGGCTGAAGACAAGCACACGAGGCACGGAAGGTTTCAGACGCGCCACAGCTGGGCCAGGCACGAGAAGGTAGGCCGCGAGAGCTCAGCCTCGATATACCTGAGACGGCAACTCTGCTGAAGGCGGTGACGTGGGCGAACGAGCCGCTGCCCTATATCTGACAGGCAAGCCTCTGCCCAAACAGCACAGATCCTCGGGCTATCTTCGCCTATGTTCGCCGGCGGACTCATCGCGAACAAAACCGTCTAGAGCTCTAACGTCTGTGACAGCGATCGCGAACCTCCAGTATAATTGTTGAAGGTCATACCAGAGCCCGTCAATATGGCCGAACCACAGGCAGATGGCGTCGCCAATGGCGACGTTAATGGCCTCGCGAATGGCGAAGCACCCAGGAACAAGCTCATTGAGCAGGTAGTCAGGACACCAGGACGCCAGCCTTCACCGCAGCCTACGCATCTCAGCGTTCCAGGAGCTTTACCTCACAGAGTCCTCCACGAGAAAGGCTCTGGGTACGTTGCGCCCAAGTTCGAGGGCAAGACGCAGCAGATGGAAGAGGTCATGGACAAGGTAGAAGAGAAGGGCTTCATTCCGGGTGACTTGGTCGAGGCAGAGACTAAGTGGTTCTATCACGAGCTTGGCATCGATGACATGTACTTCAGCACCGAGACTGTCGACGCTGTTGTCAGTCACGTCCACTCGCTATATGCGGCCAAGGTGGCTGCGTATGCTAGAGACGACAAGAAACTCGAGATCCGCCTAGACAAGGAGGCTACTGATCATGCTGTGTACATTGACACCAGCATTCCAGGAATCGCTGCGCCAGACGGCTCGCAGTTCGAGACACGACTTGAGCAGAAGTACCTGGATGGCAGCAGAGGCTTGAACAGCTATCGTGTTGAGTCCTTCCGATCCCCTAGTAAGATTCCGGGCGGTGAAGACCAGTCTCTACGATGCTACTTCGTCTACCGATCGAGCTTTAAGACCAAGAACCCAGCAGCGGATGAAAAGCGGGTTGAAGAGCTGGGAGATGAGCGTTTCTTGCTCAAAACCACCAAGAACACCCGAGACATCTACCAGGAGGTCATGGATGCTGTTGTGACAAGAACAGGACCTGTCATCGATATGTACGATGTCGAAGGCTCGCGCGAGAAGAGACTCGTCATCGGATTCAAGCAGGGCACCGCGCTTGGTCTCTTCGCTGCCTTGAGCGATCTCTACCACTACTACGGCCTGACGTCGTCGAGGAAGTACGTCGAGCAGTTCAGCAACGGTATCACGATCATGTCCATCTACCTGCGGCCTGGTTCGCCTGCAATCTCAACCAAACACCCACCCATCGAGGCCAGCATTCACCAGGTCATGAAGGAGATCTCACTTCTCTACTGTATCCCACAAAATAAGTTCCAAGGACACTTCAACAGCGGTCGTCTTTCATTGCAAGAGTCCATCTACGCTCACTGTGTCTGGGTCTTTGTCCAGCACTTCTTGAACAGACTTGGAGGCGAATACAACACGCTCAGAACTCTGCTCGACCTAAGCAATAGTGTTCACGCCGAATTGCTCACCAAGCTCAAGAAGCGTCTACGTACCGAGACATTCACAGCCGACTACATCCTCGAGATCATCAACCAATATCCCGACCTGATCCGATCCCTCTACCTGTCATTTGCCAACGCGCACTACGTGCAGACACGAGGCGAGCAAGATGACTTCCTTCCAACACTCTCCTACCTCAGGATGAAGGTTGAGCGAGTCCTGACCGATGATGAGTTGAAGGATTCTATCTCCAAGACTGTCATCAACGAACATCACGACATGGTCATGACCGCCTTCCGCGTCTTCAACAATGCTGTGCTTAAGACTAACTTCTACACACCCACCAAGGTTGCGTTGAGCTTCCGCTTCGACCCTTCGTTCTTGCCAACTGAGGAGTACGCGCAACCACTGTACGGCATGTTCCTGGTCATCAGCTCGGAATTCAGAGGCTTCCATCTTCGTTTCAGAGACATCGCGCGCGGTGGCATCCGCATCGTGAAGTCTAGGAGTCGAGAAGCGTATGCCATTAACGTGCGATCCTTGTTTGACGAGAACTACAACCTGGCCAACACGCAGCAACGCAAGAACAAGGATATTCCAGAGGGCGGCAGCAAAGGTGTTGTCTTGCTGGATATCCAACATCAAGACAAGACGACAGTGGCGTTCGAGAAGTACATTGACTCGATCATGGATCTTCTCCTACCGCCCACAAGCCCTGGTATCAAAGATCCGATCGTTGATTTGCATGGGAAGGAAGAGATCCTGTTCATGGGTCCAGACGAGAACACTGCTGACCTCGTGAACTGGGCCACTGAACATGCACGAGCCCGTGGTGCACCATGGTGGAAGTCATTCTTCACCGGAAAATCACCCAAGCTGGGTGGTATTCCACATGACGCTTACGGCATGACTACGCTGTCCGTGCGGGAGTACGTCAAAGGCATTTACAGGAAGCTGGATCTGGACCAAAGCCAGGTCAGTAAGCTACAGACTGGTGGTCCAGATGGCGACCTTGGCTCAAATGAGATTCTGCTTGGCTCAGAGAAGTACTGCGCTATCGTGGACGGCTCTGGTGTACTGGTTGATCCACACGGCCTGAACAAGGACGAGCTCGTGCGTCTCGCCAAGGAGCGCAAGATGATTGTCAACTATGACACGACTAGGCTCTCGCCTGCAGGATATCGCGTGCTTGTTGAGGAGAATAACATTACCTTACCCTCTGGTGAGGTCGTCAACAATGGCACTACATTCCGTAACACCTTCCACTTGAGGAGCAGCGAAAACGAGAAGTACGATGTTTTTGTTCCCTGCGGTGGACGACCAGAATCGATCGACTTCACAAGCGCTGCCAAGCTCATCTCGAAGGGCAAGTCTATCGTCTCTTACATTGTGGAAGGTGCCAACCTCTTCATCACACAAGAAGCCAAGCTGCGTTTAGAGAAGGCTGGCTGCATTGTGTTCAAGGATGCATCGGCGAACAAGGGCGGTGTTACCAGTTCTTCTCTGGAGGTCTTGGCGTCTCTGTCGTTCGACGATGAGAGCTTCTTGGAGAACATGTGCGTACATAAGGACGGTACTGTCCCACAATTCTATCAGGAATACGTCCGACAGGTCCAGAAGATTATCCAAGAGAACGCACGATTGGAGTTTGAAGCCATCTGGCGCGAGAACGAACAGACCGGCGTTGCACGAAGCATCCTGAGTGACCAGCTCAGTAACGCCATCACGAAGATGGATGAGGAGCTACAAGGCACTACATTGTGGGACAATATCAATCTGCGACGAAGCGTGTTGAACGATGCACTGCCGAACCTCCTCCTGCAGAAGATTGGTCTGGAGAAGATTCTCGAGCGGGTAAGTCTTTCAGTATCATCACGTCGCGTCTAATACTAACAATGCATCACCAGGTCCCTGAGTCTTACCTACGCGCCATCTTCGGCAGCTTCCTCGCAAGCCGCTTCATCTACAGCATGGGCATCTCGGCTTCGCCCGTCAGCTTCTTCGCGTTCATGAATCAACGCATGTCTCATTTGACAAATGGTGTGGATTCACAATAGCGACGTGCGTTCTTACGATTGTCATGCGACCTAGGAATGTGCAAGTCTAAAAGCAAATGAAGTTGAGGCGTTGGATGGAGTCCGTGCGTGCACATTCCGTGGGCATCGAAACAGGGAGGTAAACAATGACGCTTTTTACATAGAGCGTATGAAAACGGACGTCCAGGTTGTCTCTTTGTGATTTGACAATGCTGACCTTGTGACGCGACTCGCACTTTCGCCTGGCTGTAGTCGTATTGCTGACTTTTTTTTCGACGCGATCCTCACAGTCAGGATCGATACTTCGAACACGGCGCGCATAACCTTCGCGACTTGTCAGTCATTTGATTAGTCTGGCTTGAGGGTCGTCATTAATATCGTCTTCACCTAAGAAAGGACATCGTTCCCGTCGCCATCATGGCCGATCGCAGGAATAAATCCAGGGCGGCCAAGACTGCCGGCGAGGAGAAGAGACGAGAAGAACCACCCAAGAAGGCTCCTGCTGCAGCGTCGACCTTTAGGCCGAAGACTAAAGCCAAGCCCAAGCTCAAGCCCAAGGCGGCGACCACGGCCGAGGCGAAGCCTTCGCCGAAGGCTGCAGGCAAGAGCAACAAGAAAGAGACCAAGGCCAAGTACACCGGCAAGAAGGCGCAAGCCAAAAAAGGCGGGAAGAAGACCACGACGACAGAGTCTGCTGTAGCTCCCGAAAGGCCTAAGTCAACGAGAAGAGCGCCCAAGAAGAGGACTCTACCTCCACCGAAGCCCGACAAGCCCACAGGCGGCAAGCGTAAGCGCAACGAGGACGAGGAGCCTGTAGAGGAGAAGCCGCCGGCCAAGAAGAGGTGTACCAATGACTCCACAACCTCCAACACCTCCAAGGGCGGTAAAAGTGCGCAGTCTTCGCCGAAGAAGACTGGCTCTGTTTCTGCGCTAAAGAAGAATGGTTAGTCCTCTTCGCCAAAGAAAGGCGGTTCCGTCGCATCTCAACTCTCCCAGGCTGGGAGCGAAGCAGTTGAGAAGGCCAAGTCGACTGTGAACAGTGTTGCAAACACTGTTGCTGCAGCCACGTCGTCCGTAAGTCGTCCTCGTGACTGATATGACCATACAGTGAGTGTAGATGGGCTGACTGTGATCTTCAGAGGAAGAGCAATGGATCCAAGTCTTTTGCGTTGTCGAGGGCCCCATGTGACATCTCAGAAAAGCAGAAGAACGGGGATTATGGTAGACTGCTCTGCGAGCATGATGAGATTGAGAGTGAGGATCAAGAAGGCGGAGGAGAAGATGAGTCTTTGATGTGAACGCAGGGGTAGGCCAATGAGCGGATGAAGGTCATGGATGCGACACGATAATTGATCTCATGTGTAATGTCTGGAAAGTAATGGAAGTTAGCAGAGTCACGGTGCCTTTGCATGGATGTCGTCTTGAGCTTTGTGCTTGCAGTGCATGTTGGCGTGGAGATGAACTCTATCGAAGTTTGATCCATCCTAAAGCCTTATCAGCAGCGCGGGCACATAGACTTCATTTAGTGGTGCATATGGTGTTGGCGGGTGTTTATGATAATGCGATTGGGTACCGAGCACGGCATCACTCGTTGCATATCTTGTGGACCTTGGTGCTCATGATGAACAGCATGATGACAATGTAGAGATTCAGCAGATGAGGCCCGGTGCAGGATTGGAGAGTTTGACTGATTTCGTACGCCGTACAGCGCGTCGCAAACACCTCCAACACTCCTCCATGTATCATTACATGTACCTATGGCACAAGAATCTCGCGACGCTCCGAATCGTCTACTTGGAACGCGTCTTCCGCGCTTTGCAGCGACGTCCATCGCCCTTATGTCCCATCCACACACAGACATGCCTAGTGACACATCCGTGTGAGGCCGCCAACGATAGCGAACATCAGCGGCCTCAATACCAACGAGGAGGATACTAGACAGAGACTGGCACATGTAACGAGCAAGTTTCGCCGTCGGACATGGCGATGCCGTTGCGGGCATGATGAGACACGTGGGCCTCAAAGCGTTCGCAGACTTCTCGTAACCGCCAGGTCATGCTATGCTTGTCATAACAAGTTTGGAGGTAGGCCCCCGGTGGTCCTGCTAACGATCCACAATACAACGACCGAGATGCTCAGAAGCTTTGGTCAGGATGGTGGGCTGCCGTCTGCTACTTGATTATACTGCCAATCGCACAACTTGTACTCTCTCGGCCATTCTCTACATCTTCATCCATCATCTAGCATACTATCGTTGACAAGACAGCTACATCCACAATGCCTGATAGCACCTTCGAGATCCACAATCCGAGGCTGGCCTGGGTAGTGACCGTCGCTGCCGCAGCATTCGCATACTTTGGTCTTGGAGCTGCCTCAGCCTACTCCGAGAAGAAGAAACAGAAGGCCTCCAAGTGGACGCAGGATACCACTCGGCACGGCGCCATGGGCAAATGATATGTCCGCCATTCCTCGTGGAGAGCACCGCGCTTCGGTCCATGCGACCTGCTTGGACGATTCACGGCATACTTCAGCACTCTCGTTCAGCTCCTCAGTCTATCATCTCCGTCAACCGCTTCCGTACATCGTTGTTCAGCACGCCACCCAGACCATACGCTGGCAACACTCGCAATGCTCTTGCACTCGAAGCCGTCAACCATGTTTGGCGTATCGCCTTCATCCTTTCGCGCAGGCCGAGCCGTCCAAGTCGATAGTACAGGTCCAGGCCTAGCAGATGTAACGGAGTGCAGAAGTATTGGCTTGCCATTGGCATAGCCATTTGTGCCACGCTCATGCGACTTATCACGCCTTCAAACTTCTCTGGAAGCATCGGTGCGACTATCGCAGGCAAGTTGAAGGTGGCGAAGAGCGTTATACCATCCCGAATGATGAAGGGCGCGTACGAGACCGCAGGAAGGCCACGAGTCAAGCCCGTCGTGCCAAAAGTCCGCGCAAACGTGGCGTCCTTGTACAAAGCCAAGCCCACATTCGCCGTGGTCACTGCCGCCAGTTTCGTACAGGTACTTGTGGTCGTGCTCGCCGGAAGGCCGTTACGATGCGCGGAAACAGTATCTATCGCGTTCGCGGTAGTATATGTGCCCAGATACAGGAACATCATCGCTGCGAAAGGTTTCGACGCAAACCATCGTTGTGGTTGCTTTGCGGCATCTGCTATACACGCTTTCGCGGATCCGAGGAACGATCTTTGACCTGCTGCTGTCTCTGTCACTGCTCTTGGAGACAACATCATCAGCTCCCTTTTCTGGTCTACACAATCACTCATATCCATACCTATCGATTATCACCATCACTGGCGAGACTGCAGTCGCAGCCGTCAGAGCGGCCAGCCCATCTACTGCGAATCTCTTGACGAGGTTCTGGGCCTGCGACTTTGTTTGAAGCTGCGACGCCGCCATTTCCTGGACTACGTGTCCTTCATGGCTGCTCTTTGACCTAGAAGCAAGCTGCTCCTGCTTCATGCTGCTTGCTCACCAGCACCTCCACCAAATCCACTTTAGCAAGCACCGATGCAGCTTTGTGAGGCAAGAATCGAGCTACCATCCTTCCTGAAGTGGTCATTCAATCCACGAACCACGGACATGGTGCCGTAGCAGACATATTTTTATCTCATGCAGCACAAACCCGAGAATATGCGCACTCAACGCTCCGCACGCGTGACTTGCTAGCCGCATTATTGCTTCACGGGTTATGGTACTCTTTTGGAGCAGCTCTACGGGCGTAAGCACCGATGCAGCATCGGATGTGAGTACCGACACCAAGGAATCATGACTAAGCTTCCTGGCTCCGGGCAACGATCCCGGCCTATCAGGAAGGTCCACGGCATCGGTGCGAGGCTGCGACAACGGCGATGGCATTATCTGCGTCGCGTCAATTGTACAGATTGGTGCTGGAGGTGTTGCCAACACCTTCAACCGAACAGCTAGAGCAACATCAACAATGCCAACGTCCATGAATCAAGCAGCGGAGGCTATTCGATCTTTCGCAACAGGCTCAAAGATGGCAGACCTGGAGGGTGGCCCTCTTACCGATGTGCCTCAGGCGTCCAAAGACACAATGTTTGGGTTAAGTGCAGCCTATCGGGCAGACACATTCGATCGCAAGGTGGACTTAGGCGTTGGTGCATATCGTGATGACGATGCGAAGCCATGGGTCCTGCCCGTCGTCAAGAAGGTTAGCAGTGGTTATCGGCTTGGGTGATCGGCAGCACATTGATCGAGGACTAGGCCAAGGAGATATTGAACCAAACCCCAGAGCTCAACCATGAATATCAACCCATCGCAGGCTCCCCAGAGTACAACGAAGCATCGCAGCGACTCGTACTTGGTAACACGTCCAAAGCGATCCGCGAACAGCGCGCCGTGACAGTGCAAACACTCTCTGGAACTGGAGCTTTAAGCCTAGGGGCACGGTTCCTTGCAGCATACTACCCGGACTCCCCATCCAAACGAGTCTGGGTGTCTGATCCTCCATACGTCAACCACATCCCCATCATGCAAAACGCAGACCTCGAAACCGGCATCTACCCCTACTATGCCAAACAAACTCGCTCCCTCAACTTCGCCAATTGGCTAGAAAAGCTCCGCCATATCCCTTCTGAGTCGATCATCCTCCTTCACGCCTGCGCCCACAACCCCACAGGCGTAGACCCGACCCGCCGCCAATGGGAACAAATCGCAGAAGTCATGAAAGAGAAACGCCACCTCCCCTTTTTCGACTCTGCCTACCAGGGTTTTGCCTCTGGCAACCTCGACCACGACGCTTGGGCGATCCGCCACTTCGTCAAGCAAGAATTCGACACAATCCTCATCGCGCAATCCTACGCCAAGAACTTGGGTCTTTACGGCGAACGAGCGGGAAACTTGCACGTTGTGACCCGCAATGCCGACTTCAGTCAGCGCATCCTCAGCCAACTGACACGCCTTCAACGGGTCATTATCAGCACTCCACCGGCCTTCGGCGCTCGCGTTGTGGCTACTGTCCTCAACGATCCACGCCTCTTTGCGGAATGGCAAGATGATTTGAGGACCATGTCTGGGCGTATTGTTGAGATGCGGCAGACGCTCAGGGCGAAGATTGAGCAGCTTGGAACGCCGGGCACTTGGCGGCATATCACAGATCAGAGTGGGATGTTCTGTTACAGTGGGTTGACGCCGGAGCAGGTAGCGGTATTGAGAGAGGTGTATCATATCTATCTTACAAGTGATGGAAGGATCAGCGTTAGTGGGTTGAATGGCCGGAATGTTGGGTATGTGGCGGAGGCGATCCAGGAGGTCGTCGGTGGAGGAAGGGTGAAGCTGTAGGTTAAGTGGGGCTGTCAGAGTGTGCATAGAAGACAGAAGTATAGAGGCGTGGCGTGGCGTATGATTGTGTTGCTTCGTTGGAATAAGTGTTTCAGTGGAGAGCACGATGACCGAAGATGGCCTGCTGCGAGCGTAGAACTCGACAGGAGCGCGTGCTGGAGTAACATGTTTCCAAGGTCTCAGACTACATGACTTGGGCAAAAGACTGCTCATGTGAATATGTATCAAAACGTAAGGACATCAATTCATAAATCTATATTCACCACCACAAGCGTCGTTCAAATTATAGCCTCGCCCTAAGAACCTTCTCCTTCGCCTGAATCAAATCCTTCAACACCGCACCCTTCCCAATCCTCCAGCTCACCGCCTCACCCCAGTCCTGATTTCTAAGGTCAATATCCTTCCACTGCCACCTCTTCAATTCCTGCTTGCCATTATTCAGCAACTCAACGACCCACTTCCCAAAGACTGGCATCATCTTGAACCCATGACCAGAGTCACCAGTCAAGCAAATCACGGAGTTATCCGTCTCGGGCACGAAGTCGATCGTGAACTCTGAGTCGTGGGTATCGGCGAACCAGCAGAGCTTCTGGTCTACGAAGGGGCGATCTGCCATCCAGGGGAACGTTTCACGGAGCAGTTGGCGGAGTTTCGCCTCGTCTTCTTTTGGAATGAAGTCTTGTGGGGGAGGGAGCTTGTCGGCTGGTGGGAGGGAGACGCCACTCGCGTCCGGATTTGTGTACCCGATGCCAAGAGGACACAGTTTGAAAAGGCGGGTCTTTGGATCTGGCTCAAAGAAGAAACCGAGATCGCGGATGTTGGTGGTGGGGATGCCGCGGAGGTGGTTCACTTCGTCTTCGGTGAGCTGAACATGGGCGACGGACCAGGAGCGCGCTACTGCGAATTTGCCGACGCCGGGGAGGAGGGATGCGGCGTGGGCGCCGAGGGCGACGATCGTGAGGGCGGATTTGTGTTCTCTGCCATCTGCAGTTTGGAAGCCGGTGCACCTCTTGCCGGTGTAATTGAGTTTGGTGACTTTGCCTGACTCTTCGCCGAGAACGAACCTGACGCCTTTGGAAGCACAGTGCCGCCAGAGCCCTTCAAGGGTGTCGGAGGAGTGGGCATAGCCTGCTATGCGGTTGAAGTAGCCTTTGAAGCCAGACAGAGGACCTGAGTATTGCCATGTGTAGTCCTTGAAGTCTGTTGCACCATCAAGTCTACGCACGCCTGGGCCGAAAACTGGATGGTGCTCAATGTTCTTCAGTGCTTCTTGAAGATGTGTAATCGCCTTTTGCGGTGCTCTGCCAGTTGTGGCGACCACGTAACCGGTCTGGTGGTAATACGGACCAAAGAGCGGCGTCTTCCACTGTTCTATCGCCTCGAGGGCGAGCTGTGTGTAGAACGGGTCCTCGTATTCTGCCCTAACGATCTTGTTCAGGTCGCAGGCCGCTGAGTAGGGCGATGGTATCTTCTCGGCACGCTCGTAGACTGTGAGGTCCGTGTAGCCGGCGGTGGTCAGGTAGTGTGCTGTTGACAACCCCCAGGCACCGCCGCCCAGGATCGCGATCGGCGCGTCTTTGGTAGGCATCTTGTCTGTGCTGTGTGAGTGAGGTATTCCGAGAGTGTGCGTATGGACAATATGAAATCACTTGACTGTGCTACCCATTGACCGCGTTGTCATGATATACGGCGCCGCTGGCGGTCGACCGTACACAAGGCCCAGTGCTCCGTCGCTGCAGTCGCGTGAGGTCGGCCGGATTGTCGTGCATTGTGTTCAATACAGGCAATCATGTGGTTGCCGGAGCAGTAGAACTAGTCCTGCGGCGAGTCTGCACCCCACCACAGCTCCAAATAGGCAACAGAACGCGTGAAGTTGACAGAAGGCGATGATGCGCGTTGCTTGCCGCCGCTACGGATGCAATTCCGATGGTCGTGCACGAGCCGTACTCGCGCCTCCCTCCACACTTTCTCCACCCTGCATCGATTACGAGCAGCCTGTCCTGTGCCGGGCATAACGATCTGCCAGTCACGCACGATCAGCTGCTGACGGGCGTTCGAGCCGTTCTCGATCACGGCAGAGCCGACGCGATGGATCAGGCAACTTTTAATCCTCGCAATGCTGTCGTGACTGAGCCTCAGCATCCTCAAGCTCTCCCTCACACACCACCACATACACCATGAGAACCGTGCTGAGATCATCTGCCGGCGGCATCGAGGAGACACTGCTCGCAAGAAGGAGGAGAGTCTGTCATGGCGCGTTCCAGAGTGTGAGGCCGTTGACCTCTGGCACGTACCGAGTGCCAAAGCCGTTCAACGAGCCAAACGTAAGGTCATATATCGATCAAGGAGGAGGACCTTCGTGCTTACATGACAACAGCTTCATTTCGCACCAAACTCGCCAGAGAGGGCAAAGCTCCAGGAGGCTCTCTCTGAGATCCGGTCACAACTTCCGCTGAAGGTGCCAGCCATCGGTGGCAAGAATGCTACCGTCAGCTCTTCCCAGCAACTTACATCCTTGACGATGCCAGCAGAGCATGCATCGCCTTTCCAAGAGTACGCATCAGCATCGGAACAGGATGTGCGGAATGCTATTGAGAATGCTCTGAAGGCCAAGAAGGAGTGGCAAAGCATGCCCTTCACCGACAGAGCTGCAATCTTCTTGCGAGCAGCTGAGCTCGTATCCAGCAAGTACCGCTTCAAGCTTCTCGCAGCGACCATGTTAGGACAGGGCAAGAACGCGTGGCAGGCAGAGATTGACGCAGCCGCCGAGCTTGCAGACTTCTTCCGTTACAACGTCAGCTTCGCGCAGGAAATCTACGACAAGCAGCCTACAGTGAACGCCGAGAACCACCATGGACGGACAGACTGGAGACCGCTTGAAGGTTTCGTCTACGCTGTCTCGCCTTTCAACTTCACTGCTATCGGCGGCAACCTGGTTTCTGGTCCCGCACTCCTCGGAAACGTCGTTGTGTGGAAGCCAGCTCCGATGAACGCTTATGCCTCGCACCTCGTCCACCAGATTCTCCTCGAAGCCGGTCTTCCTGAGGGAGTCGTTCAGCTCGTCAACGGAGACGCCAACGTTATCACGGACACTGTCTTCAACCACCGAGAGTTCTCTGCCCTAACCTTCATCGGCTCGTCTGAAGTATTCCGCAACCTGCAGGTAAAGGCCGCTCAAGGTCTTGCCGAACACCGCTACCGCGACTTCCCAAGAATGGCCGGTGAGACCTCTGGCAAGAACTTTCACTTGCTTCACCCGACTGCCGATGTCACCAATGCTGCTAAGCACTCCGTTCGTGCTGCTTTCGAATACGCTGGACAGAAGTGCTCCGCACTCTCCAGAATATACGTACCAGAAAGCCGCGCTGACGAGTTCTTCGGCACGTTGAATCACGAACTTTCTCGCGTCAAGGTTGGCGCACCGGAGGACTACACTTCATTTACCGGACCAGTCATCGACAAGAAGGCCTTCGACCGTGTCACCAAGGCAATTGATGAGGCCAACAAGGACAGCAGACTCGAGCGCATCGCTGGTGGCACATACGACGGCAGCAAGGGATACTACATTAACCCAACTGTTTATGCCACCAAGAACCCAGATCACTACCTCTTCGACAAGGAGCTCTTCGGCCCCGTCCTCATCGCTTACGTCTACCCAGACGCCAAGTTCGAGGAGACTCTCGACATCATCGACAAGCAGGGCGGCGGCTTTGCTCTTACTGGCAACATCTTCTCGAACGACCAAAAGGCCATTAGATTAGCAGAAGACAAGCTCCGATACGCCGCTGGCAACTTCTACATCAACTGCAAGATCACTGCTGCCGTCATCGGACAGCAGTCATTCGGCGGTGCCAGAGCAAGCGGTACATGCGACAAGGCTGGTAGTGCTGGTCTTTTGCAGCGTTTCACTGCCCCTCGAACGCTGAAGGAGGAATATAACAAGCTGGATGATGTGCTTTACCCATCGAACATGTAGCGTTCTGAGTGATGTAATGTATTATGAATAGGTTTATCAAGCGAAGTTTTTGTTACCGCCAAATTCTCTCGCGCGCATAATTAGGCCGTCGATTGGAACGAATTTCTTCGTAGGTGGGTAACCCTTTACTGTCTGTAGGCTCGAGAGCATCGTCGAGCTCCCAGTCTTCCGAATCGTCCGCTACTTACTTTACTAGGGGCGGGTATCCTCTAGTTACTTTATCGATCTCCTATCGTTAAGAGTATTTAAAGCTCCATCGACATCCTCGACGCCGTCTTCCTTCACGAGGTCCTTGGCGCCATTCCACCTCATGTTTAAGCGGCTGAGCTGCATAAGCTAGAGAGCACGATTTGACCGTTCATGGTCAATTGCAGAGTTTGATCCAATCATGTCACAAGCTTTTGTTGCAAGTGAGGACGTTGGAAGATCAGGCAAAGACTGCAATGCCGCAGCATTGACACTTGCCTGGCTGACATAACACTGACACTGCCAGCCGCACTTTCTGCCACGCTCGTCGAACATGTAGAAATCGCTCACGATCATGATGATGCAGTTGTCAATGTACGGCGAACACACATGCCATCGAGCACAGCCTATATCCAAGTCCAACACCAGCAAAATCGACCATCGGATCCCGTACCCGACAAGTGATGTCGGTAACTGGACAACTGTGGCACTGATCTGGCCCACGGTCTCGATGGCACGAGCCATCAGCAACAGAGCTACTCGGTCTCCTTTTGCAAGGGGCAGGGACTCACGTTTTGTGGATGGAGCCGCCTTGTAATGCTGCTGCAAGTCGTTGTACCGCCTGTGGTCAGTGGGAGGCTAGAATTCGGACGCTTTGCTTTGTGTAGTGCTGCTATTCAAGGGAGTGCCTTTGGCGTCCACGAACGTGGGGATGATAGGCTGTACTATGGAAGTTGATAGGTGGCTGCCACTGCAATCGAGGGCGGAATACTGATTGAGTGTATCGACACACGGTGACGCATTCCACGGTGGTCTCGAAGCTGGATGTCGTCGTAGTCAGAACTCATTGTTAAGAGTACGCTCCTCAGCTCTCCAGTCCGTTGATATCAGAGAGTGATTCGACACAACAGCCGAATGATCGTCAGCCTTGAAGAGCAGCAGCTCTTGCATATACTGAAAATTCTGGTAGATTTGCTGGCGAGATCCGTTGCCCACAGGTAGGGGGCAGATCTAATGGCTGGTCTGTTCCTGAGTTTCATTGCGTGGTAGCACGAGATAATCACGCGGGATGGAGTTGCTGCCTTCGCAGAAATCTATGGTCAGACCTTGCCACTTCAGTGAGGCAGCGGCGGACATGTGTGTCTCATGACTGCTAAAGCATGTACGCTTCGTTTCAAATGGTCACTGATGAGACCGTCGTTGTGTGATTGCAGCTGAGAAGAAGCCAAGGCCCAAGGGTGATGTTCGGCTGCTTGAGACCGGAAGGCAGATCCGAGCGTGTTCAGTGCAAAGTCCCTTCAGCTCCACAACTGACCTACAATATCGGGCACCTTTCCGACCTCTGCTCTCCACTTGCTCCATCGTGGACGCTACTGGACCGGTATGGACGATGTCGTGAAGAACGGCAGGGTCCGCAAGAGAGCCTCGAACGCGTACGTCGCGCTCCCACGTGATCTCAGCAAAGTCGTTTCTCGCTGACGTCGCCACAGGTGTGTTAGGTGTCGAAAGCAGAAGATAAAGTGCAGCGGTGGAGTGCCGTGCGAGCAGTGCGCTAGAAGGAACGTACACTGTGCATTCGACGACAAGCAGCACAAGATACTCGTGAGCCAGACGTAAGCGGAGTGGGATCATCTTGAGGTATCGAAGCTCAACAGATTCACAGATACCTTGCAGAGCTTGAACGACAGGTTGCTCAGCTGCCACACAATGGCGGCCGGATAGCCTCCATCAATGATACAAGTCTGGAGAACGGTCTGGATTCTCCTAGAGAGGATGGTAAAGTATCTTCCATGTTGCACCAAGGCACAAAGCTGATAGTCTGGCAGCCGAGCAATCTCTGCATCGACATGCACAACCTGGCCTTGGGTCGGACGACATAGAAGACGACCATCCGTCCCCATCGGAGCCGTCAACTCAGGGTCAAACCGCTGTGCGTACGACCCCTGAAGCTAATCTGAGAAATCCGCTGGATCCGAATCACTCTGACTCATTTACTCTTGATACTGCCAGCAGAAGATGTACGTCGTGGTGATTAATGTCGACGAGCATGAACTGACGCCATGACAGTCTTTTTAGGAGTGTCATCTAACTGGTCTTTCGGTCGAAGGGTATTGAGGATGGTCCACGAAAAAGTGAACGACGCTCCACTCCCGGCGGAAGGCCTGCAATTTGAAGGCTCAACATACGACCTCGGGTGGGATGGTCACAGAAGAACGATCGCGGTCGACACTTCTTCTTTACCAACATCGGACTTTGCGATGTTCCTGATCAACGCGGTGAAATTTCACTGCGGCCGGCTATTCCACCTGTTCGATGAAGTGTTTTTCATGCACTACTTTACAAGATTCTATGAGGATCCAGGCAACGAGGCCAATTACCCCAGGTTGTGGCTCATACACTTCCTCCTTATTCTGGCCTTTGGGAAGGCATTTATCGTGGGTGCAAACAAAAGCAAAAGACCGCCCGGCGCGGAGCTTTTTGTGCAAGGCATGCAGCTGCTCCCAGACATCACTGGTCTGTACACCGATCCTGTACAATCTATCGAGATATTGTGCTGTGCTGCACTTTACCTGCAATGCCTGGACCTCCGCAGTGCTGCATACAACGTCGTAAGTTATGCCAGGATTCATGGAGAAGACGCTTTACTAAGAGCACGTAGATTGGACAAGCGTTCCGACTTGCAGTCGAGCAAGGCTTGCACACAGACATGCAAAGCCTGCATTTGCCGAGCTCCATGGTCGAAAGATGCCGTGAAGTGTGGTGGACGGTGTACATCCTGGATCGCCATATGACATCGCTAATGGGTGTACCCATGAGCCTCTCGGACGATGAGATCACAGCCTGCTTGCCTACTTTCGCTGGCTCAACGAAGAAGGCAATAGCTTTGAGTCTTCACGTGCGATTGGCAAAAGCAGAAGCAGTCATCCTGCAGAGTAAGTGGAAGCGTTTTCGTCCTTCCGTCCGATGCTGACGGTGCAGTCAGCCGTATACGGTCGTGGTGGCGGCAGAAGCGAGCGATTCCTGCAAAATATGAAAGATGCCCTCAGAACCATCGCATCGGCAAATGAGCAACGTAATGCTTCGTTCCCTCTTGATCTCGAAAATACCAGCATCTGCAGGCTCACGGCCTACCTTCACCTTTTCCACCATCAGGTAGGCAGCTATTCGATTCACAAGGTATATCGCGCTAATGTGTGACAGTGTCTCATACTGGCAACAAGGCCCTTACTTTATTCCTTTTTGCAAAAACGTCTAGAATCGACAAAGCCTTTACGAGTCTCTTCATCGCACGGCGCAAGATCGCTCGTACGAGTGTGCGTTGGTTCGGCACAGCAATGTTTGAATATCTTGGAGGCCTTGCACATCCAGGGTCTCCTTGGTGAGTGAAACGCATTGCATCTGACGAGTCTTGGTCACACTGACACGAGTATAGAGAGTTTTATACCGTTTGATCGCGACGCCGCCTTTTCATCCGCAGTGGTTCTCAACGTCGCAGCAACGGTCGACCCGTCTCTGGTCAAGAACAAAGATCCAAGGCTTGGACCAGCGGTTGCCATACTGGATGAAATGACTACACGGGGCAACAGAATCGCAGAATTCCACAAATTTGAGCTGGAGCAATTGGCCATCAATCTACGGCGCCTGCAGGCAATGTCTGCGACTGCTCATGACGGGAGAGTAGATTCAACCAGTCAGGTCTCGCCTAACGAGACAACAATCCTCAGCGTGGCGCCTGTGGATGGACAGAGCTCGGAGAACTTCCAGACGACGTTCGACAATATTGACACAATGAACGAGTGGAACTCTGACGACGGCCTGAGTGGAGAACAACTCATGGCAGTCGCCGAATCTCTGGATTTTGGACAATTGAATTGGCTGACCATGCGCGATTTCGAGCAGCCGATGGGTGTAGGGTATTGATTGTGTGATGCCAACAAGACACGAATCAGCATGTTCCAACAACAACTTGGTAGTCACCACGGCAGTGTCCCGTTGCGCGAAGCAACACCCCAAGGCTGCGGGTGCGTTCCCGAAATCGAGGTTACGGCCAAGCACATGACCAATTCAGACACGAACGAGCGCGCATCGTCAGCATGTCTTATTTCGGGCATGCGTACAGCGAATTATGTCTGCAGTCGAAGTCGAGTCTTACTGGGTTTGACTACCTGATTCGGAAAGATGAAGAGGTCAGCTGACAGCTATCTTGTGGCGCCGTAAGTAGGTACGGCTTTGGAGCTACCACCGTGGCTATCCGAGCAGCTCTCCAAGCCTCCTCAAGCTTCAGCGCATCAGCGCATGTGTGTGGATCCTGGACCGATATCAAACCCCTCCTCGGAAGATCTTACCATTCCAGTGACCACACGATACAGCATTACCGTGTCGAAGATATGAAGCCTTGAGCAGCTCTCCGTCGTAGCTGTCGTCACCTTCTGCCAGTACCGAGCGGTCGAACTTACAACAACTAGCACATCATGTTTGGACGGACCGCTACTGCCAGTGTACGACAACTGTACGCATTACCACCGGCCAGGATCGTTCAAGGCGCTGAGAAGACGACCATCATATCATTTCGGCGGACATACTCTGACTACTCTGCCGATGTCAGAGATACAGACTTCATCCCCAAGTATGTCTCAAAACCAGAGGCCACTGCTCCAACGCCTTCGCCGACAGGCCTGGAGCGGATGCCAAACATCAATGTCTTCCGAAATCTCCTCTTGGGCACGATGTTGACGTCCCCAATCTTGTCAAAAATTGGATTCGGACTTTTTGGCAAGGTTGCGAATTCGAAGTCAGCAATTCTGAACCCCGACACAAACCCTGTACTGAGGGCGATCATCAAACCACTCATATACGACCAATTCTGTGCAGGCACGAGCCCCAAGGAGATCTTCCATACGAGAGATGTCACTAAAGGCATGGGCTACGGTGGCATTGTCCTCTGCTATGGTAAGGAGATCCAGATATCCTCGACAGGCGAGGTTCAGTCCACAGGCAAAGGCAACTCTGATCAGACTCTTGAGATCAATGCGTGGCGAGACGGTAACCTGGAGACGCTCGATATGACCGGCAAGGGCGACTGGCTCGGAATGAAGTTGACTGGAGCTGGTCCTGGTGTAACCAAGGCACTCATGGAGAACCAAGTGCCACCGCAAGAATTCGTCGCTGCTATGGATGCCATCTGCCAGAAGGCCAAGGATCACAATGTCAGACTATGGGTCGATGCTGAGCAACAGACCGTCCAGACTGCTGTTGACCGATGGACGATCGACTTCATGCGCAAGTGGAACCAGAACGGCTCTGTCGTTGTCTACCAGACGATTCAGGCATATCTCAAGGCAGCTCGACCAAGACTCATGAAGCAGCTCGCGATAGCCGAGAAGGAAGGGTGGACGCTGGCGGTGAAGCTCGTACGTGGTGCCTACATCGCCAACGATCAACGAGAATTGATCCACGACACAAAGCAAGACACCGACGATTCGTACAATGGCCTCGTACAGGACATGCTCTCTGGCACCAACCTTGGCTTCACGACAGAGAGCTTCCCAAAGCTGGAACTCATCCTGGCTGGCCACAACCCTGAAAGTGTAGCTAGGGCTTGGAATCTCGTACAAAGACTCTCAGAGCAAGGGACACTGAAGGTTCTGCCAGAATTCGTTCAGCTGCAAGGCATGGGCGATGAACTTGGCTGCAAAGTCCTACAACGATGCGACGACCTACGCAAGCAAAAGGGCTCGGCAACCACAGGTGCTCTTACACTGGAGCAAGCAAACTCATTCGGTCGCCAGAACGCTGTCGTACCGGCTGTGTACAAGTGTCTCACATGGGGAAGCATACAAGAATGCATGCAATACCTTTACCGCCGTCTGGTCGAGAACCAGGGCGGAGCAGACAGGTTGAAGGATGGCCTGTCTGCTTACAGGCAGGAAGTCTGGCGCAGACTGACACGATCAGTCTCCTTGAAATGATGGTGATGATGACTATGATGATTGGGGAACTGACGGAATTTGGTTTATGACAGCATTTTAGCGAAGATGATTGCACTTACTGAATTCATGAAAACAAAACTTCACAACAGAGACGAACCTACTTGCCCCAGTCTCTGTGCTTGTGTCGTGTGCGTCAGACATGACTTACCACCATGTTCAACCAAGGCGATCTCCTCCGCCAAAAGTCCTGCGCTGGCCGTATCTGTGGCCCCCAAAGCCTGAACCTTGCCTGAACCTTCGACCAATTCTCACTGGTGACCGAACACGTTCTCCAAGCGTGCCAACACATCACCAACCAGGTGTCATCAACCGTCCTACTGACGACGACACAACTTCGGCATTCAGCACGCCGGATAAGCCACCAATAGCATTCCACATCCCGATTTCAATTCCAAACTTCTGAGAGACAGGCGTTCTGGAAAACGCCACCAGTTTGAGTTAGTCTATACAGATTTCCCAGAAGCTTATCAGTGATCTGTCCTCTCCGCATTTCTCCACACTCCATGTGTCCTGCTTCGATATAACATGTGCCAAAGAGTGGTACTGCTGTAGCTCTACCGGAAGACGGAATCTGCAGCCGTGGCGTCTCGCTTACGCTCTTTCTTGCATGTACGAGACGCGCTACGGGTACCAAATTCCGGCTACGCTCTGAGGAGAAGGCTAGGCCTGGTATGGGAGGTGTGCGAACGGCTGTAGAGGCCGACACTTGGTGGACGTGGTGGAGGCATGGTCGAAGATGTCGGAGCGCATATTGCGGTTAGTGAGTGAGAGTGGCAGAGAACGTAAAACAACAACGCTGGCTCCTGTGCCTGGGTGTAGCAGTCTCGTTAGATCATTCGAGAACAGTTCATAAACTATCGAGAATGGCAGCAGTAGAGATCCAGCAATCGTCCATCGGCGGCGAGCCAGGCACAAACAGCAAGAGAACGTCCACGCACAGCCATCCAGTCCCGGCCCAAGGCTGCTATGTGCCAGCCATCACTTTCTATCAGCGCAACGCAGACAAGCTCGATCTCGACGCACAAGCTAAATACTACTCTTACCTAGCCAACACCGGTCTCCAAGGACTCGTCATTCTGGGCACGAATGCAGAGACTTTCCTCCTTACCCGTGATGAGCGCAAGACACTCCTCCAGCTCGCGCGGAGGACTGTGCCCCGGTGCACTCCTATCATCGCAGGTGTTGGCGGCCACTCGACGGCACAGGTGCTGGAGTACATTCAGGATGCATACGAGGCGGACAGCGATTTCGTGCTTCTACTTCCGTGTGCCTACTTTGGCAAGCAAACGACTCCCGTCGTTGTGAAGGAGTTCTTCAACCAAGTCGCGAAGCAGAGCCCTCTGCCAATTGTGAGCGAGCCTTGAAGGATACATCGTTGCCAATCGAGACTGACCATGACGCAGATCCTCTACAACTTTCCCGCTGTCTGTGACGGCCTTGACCTCGACTCCGACATCATCGGAGAGATCGCTTGAGCGAACGAGAACGTGGTCGGCGTGAAGTTGACCTGCGGCTCCGTTGCAAAGATCGCACGACTAGCAGCAGTATTCCCACCCTCAAGATTCGCAGTGTACGGTGGTCAATCCGACTTCCTTCTGGGTGGTCTGGCTGTCGGTAGCTCAGGCTGCATCGCCGCGTTCGCAAACATCTTCCCCAGGTCCGTTACCAGGATTTACAACCTGTGGGCAGCCGGACGACAGCAGGATGCACTCACTCTACAAAAGACTCTGTCACTGGCAGAGTCGTCGACCAAGGCGGGTATTGCGAACACCAAGTATGCTGCTGCTATCATCACGGCGCCAAAGGCAGGTATCAAGGACGCTGCACCGCTCCTGAGGCCTCGACACCCATACAAGGAGCCGGACCAGACGTCGAAGACGAGGATAGAGAAGACCGTTGGTGCCATCGCACATTTGGAGGACCAACCGGCGGAGGTTGAGATCAGAAGTCGATTGTAGATGAGCGATTCAGAAGAGGCAACTCGGCATGGGCGTAGGCGACGGCGTTTCGAGAGGTATCATAGACAGCATTCATCCCAATGGTGCAGTGATGTTTTGAGACGTGCGCTTGCAGAGATTATCGATGCCTGTCGTGCTGCTTGATCGAAGTCAAATCGAGTCGTTAAGACACACCAATTACTTGAATCGATCTGTGGACCACAGGCCGACATTGTCTTGTTTGTTGAAATTGCATCGTCACGCCGCCAATGGTCTCTTTGAAGGGCTCCAAAGATACTTGACATCGATCATCATGTTTCTATCATCCTGCAAGCTCGAAGAAGTGTCACGGCAAGTGACGGGGATGTGAAGCTCGAAACCGGAAGCCGTTTCCGTGTCCAGTGCTTTCACAGCAAGACTAGCTATACATACCATAGAAACCCGTCTACAGCACAACTTTGCTCGACAATTCGGAGACAAGCCGGATCAAGAATTCTAAGAACAGTCGTCATGGGTTCAACAGGCAAGAGTCAGCATTTGGCCATCCTTGGGTGTGGTGAGTTGTGCCGACTTCGCAGGCGCCATTGGTGCAAGATACTGATGGATTCCCAGGTGTGATGGGAACCGCAGTCCTCGAGGGTTGGTTGCAACATGGACCCGAATACTCATTCGCAGCCCACACAAGAACGAAAGCTTCAGCCGACCGCCTCAAGAACGAGCTTGGCGAGCTCGGTGACAACGTGAAGTTGTCACATGGCAATGACCAGATCGTAGCAGCCGCTAAGGACGCGGGCGTTGTACTGCTTGGATTCATGCCAAAGCAAGTCGACGAGATCCTCAAGCTCCCAGGTCTTGCAGATGCGCTTAAGGGCAAATCCGTCATCAGCATGCTAGCTGGCGTACCAATATCCCAAATGCAAAACGCACTGGTCGCTGCCTCTCCAGGCTCGAAAGCTGTAGACTTCAACGTATCCCGCATCATCCCAACTCTTGGTGTGAAAATTGGCGAAAGCGTCACTCTTATCGCGGACCCAGCAGAACGCACAGAATCCAAGGAATCCGCTCAGCTTATCCACTCTCTTTTCGAGCTGATAGGAGCGCCTCAGCATATTCCGGAAGCGTTGATGGATGAAGCAACGGCGATCCAGTCTGCTGTGCACGCGCTGGCTATCGTGGCTATCGATGGAGCAACAGATGCAAGCGTTGCAGACGGGCTGCCTCGTTCGACAGCACTTGGATTGGTTGCGGCATCACTGCAGAGTGCGGCTGGTCTGATATCGAGGGGGCCTTACACGCCAGAATCGTTGAAGGCCGGAATGTCGACGCCTGGAGGCATCACGTTGAATGCTCTGGTTCAGATGAACGCGGAGACGACGCCTGGTATCACCAAGTCTGTGAGAGGTGCTGTCAAGTACACGAAGAGTATGAATGAATAGAGGCGATATGATGTACAGGCGATAGAAATGATGGCGAAGCAGCGTTGTTCGGCCAGAGGCTTCGCGAAGCCAATCAAAATTTGGTTGGGACGGCAATCAGTATTTGAAGGTCCTGTCGCCGATGCACATCGACGTTGAGCTCAACGAGAACGAAATCAGGGCTATATCTTCTCCTTTGTGAGTGATAGCTGCTCATCCAAGTGGCAAGCGCATTGCTCTTGATTGTTGATATTGCTCCAAAACGACTTCTGCGGCAGGAGGTAGTCTTCGTGGAGGATACAAAGAAGCCATCCGTACAACCCTCTCAGTGGCCAGATGCTCCACAACATCACGTATAGCCATCCCCGCCAACTTTGTGGGATCCTGTCGTTGAGACTGCCTTCAGTAGCCCGGACTTTGTCGTATATGCTGGGCAATGAAGACGCATGATATTCCGCCCTCGTCCTCTCATATCGTTCTCTGTTGCCGTGAATGCTCCAGAATTCGTCCTCTGTATAGAACGTGTGAGAATATAGCCACTTCTCCCCTCCCAGGGTATTTATCTTGGCCTCGAATGCTTTGTTCCAGGTGACGAAGTCGTTATGCTTGCCCAGTGGACCCCAAACGCCAAAATTCAGCATCATCTCAGGTTGCGAGACTGGAGCCCCATCAGAAGCGTCCGCTTGTGCTACTGAAGGCTCAGCGAGGAGTCCGTACGCAGATGTAGGTGACTTGCCGCGAAGTCGAAGCGGACAAAGCCAGAGTGGATATCTCTGAAAGGTTTTATTGAGATGTGAGACGAAAGCTGCGGCGTTGTGATACGGTATGGCGACGTCCTGGATGATATACTCCGACGAGAGACCAGAGTGGTGTAGTGCCGAATACATAATCCGTGTATGCGTGTACGTATCCAACAGCCATCTCGTGAAGCGATTGAGAGGCACTGCAAAGTACTGGTAAGTGTACTTGCTGATCCAGAATGCACCTCGCTCGTAGCGGAACAGGTAGTCTTGAACCGGGATATATTCAATCCACACACTCCGGGTCTGATCGGCGAGTATCGTTTCGGCATTGATGTAGAACCAGTTATCCCATGGCTGAGAGAATGTGCGAGGCTTCCCGCCAGGTTGAGGGATTGCATCTGCAAGCTTTCCCAGACAAACGACTCCGCGGTCCTCAGTGAACAAGATACCGTCCATGTAGTCAAGGCAGCCTTTCGCCGCCTCTGCCTCGAAGCATGCTATTGCCTCATTGACGCTTGCTACCCTCCTGTAAGTCAGCTCCACGAAGGGCTTCGCATCGACAAGTTCCAGCGCCAACAGAGTCACCACGCCTAACGTGCCGAAGGAAGCCGCGGCCGCATGGAATAGCTTGGCGGTTTGTGGATCGTCGGGCGAAGCCACTGTCACTTCTCCATTGCCCAGTACGATCTCGATTGCCTGTACCGTGCGGTCAAATAGTCCGTGCTTGAAAGAGCTGCTTTCGCCACTAGTACCAGCAAAACCCCCACCGGCAGTGATGCCTGGAAACTCCATTACGACTGGCGGCACAAGACCTATCTTCAAAGTTGCTGCGACGAGCTGGTCCATGGGTACATTTGGCTCCACGTACGCTATCTTCTTCGTGGCGTCTATAGACAGCACACGATCCAAACCGCTGATGTCGACAATGTTGTCGTGTCGCCGTGGCGATTTCCTTGTACTGTTGGTGGAGCCGTGGTAGATCCGAAAAGGCGTTTTCATATTGTAAAATGCCTGGACACGGGACGCGATTCCGGCGACTGCTGTGGTGTGAACATCGCATGAAGGAAACTCCAAAGCCATTTTGGCGTACCGATCTGTTGCAGAGGTTGATCGCGTGGCATTCTGGTCTTATAAGACTTCCTCGGGGAGTCTTGGAAGTACATACCTTCGGCTCGACATGGTACAAACTGGGAAAATCCAAATATCAGTTTGCTGCCGGAGTTGCGTGTGACGCGCCTCGAACGCCAAGTTAGGAGATGGTAGAGGCCATTCAATATCTGAGCAACGCGATTGACCAGGCCCAACGGCATGCAGGCCCTGCATTAGACCGTGCTGGCATATTGAGGGAGACGTCTCGAGCTCAGCATATATTGCCGGTCCATTGGCCTCAGCACCTACTGGAAGGTGCAGTGCTATGGCCAAGTTCACTTGGGCACACCATGCAGGAGACCGAAGCCAAAGCGGAGCCAAGGCTTGCGCCGTGCAAGGTGAGCGGACAGTCCATTACTGAGGCAGTTACCATCAGCGGATGTTGAGACGAGGAACAGTCCGCCGTGGCTCTGAAGGCCAGCCTCGGATGTATGCTCGATCCCGCAAGCCATTGGCATCAGCGGGTCTGCAGAAGATCGTGCTGCCGACGGAAGCCACGACTTGTACCAAAGCTCAACGCTGTGTAACGACAAGGTTCGAAATCCTGTATCCCGATCGGTAACCCGATTTCATGAGCTTGCCGTGGCTTGCAGATGCTATGCGCGTGATCATATACATCCAAGAATGCTGCAAGTAGCGCCTGATTATTCTTACCTGGCGTTAGTGAATGCTGACGCGCTCGCATTTCCACATTATTTGTGTGACATCACCCAACACCCAACAACACTTCATCTTCAGCATATCCATGGCAGGCCTGCCATCGAGCATGACTGTTCAAACATTCAAAATCACCGTCCAACATCAAGTGCCCGCTATGTCGGATGTCACGTGGGGCCGTCGCGCAAACGCCACAAGAATCGACGGAATTGTGGCAGCTTTGATTGTCCTGGTGGTGCCATGCTGGATGAACATGGACCGTATCGCACTCCGATACTTCGATGGATCACTATCTTCCGCGGTGGGCGCCATCTGGGAACGCGGCATAGTCACTTTCAGTGTTGAATTCTGTCACCGTCCCTCGAGAGTGGCACTCTGCGCATATGGTCTTTGGATCACCTTCCAGGCAGTGCTCTACATCACCTTGCCAGGACAACGATGTCGAGGTCAGCGTACGCCTGGCGGCCAATTACTCGAGTACACCGCGAATGGACTCTCGGCGTGGGTGGCAACGCATATGGTGTTCCTGGCAGCGGTCCTTACAGGCACCGTCAATGCCAGTATCATCGCTGACCACTGGGACGGACTGGTCGTCGCCATGGACGCATATGGACTCTTTGCATCCACCGCGTCGCTTCTCAAAGGACACCTTGCACCGTCCTTCGCTCGTGATCGCAAGCTAAGTGGTGAGCACCCTCAACGAGAAGTCCTGCTTAGTACTGATACTTTCAGGCTCCATGCCCTTCGATTTCTTCTCTGGCATAGAGCTGAACCCTCGTCTTGGTGAATGGTTCGACGTCAAGTTTTTCCATAATGGACGCGCTGGAATCGTGGGCTGGACACTGATCAATGCGTCCTGCGCTGCTTTCCAGTACAACGCTCATGGATACGTGAGCAATTCCATGATTGTTGAAAACATTCTGCAGGCCGTTTACGTTGTCGACTTCTTCATCAACGAAGACTGGTACCTTCGAACCGTCGACATCGCCCACGACCACTTTGGCTTCTACCTCGCGTACGGAACCACAAGCTTTCTTCCGCAGCTGTACACGGTTCAAGCTCAGTATCTGGCTCGTTATCCGACAAATCTCAGCAGCTGGCACGCAGGCACTGCGGTCTTCTTCGGCTTAGCAGGTTACGCCCTATTCCGTTCAGCGAATTGGCATAAAGACGTTGTGAGACGTACGGACGGAGCGGCCGTCATCTGGGGCGAGCCTGCCAAGGTGGTTCGCACGAAATATCGTACAAGCGATGGCAAAGAGCATACGGGCCTGCTGCTTGCGTGTGGGTGGTGGGGTATTTGTCGGCATATCAACTATCTGGCCGATCTCATCCAGACCTTTGCTATGTGTGTTGTATGCGGCTTCAGTCATCTCTTGCCCTGGTTGCACATGCTGTGGATGTTCCTGTTACTTCTCAACCGACTTCAGCGGGATGAGAGGAGATGCAGAGCCAAGTATGGCAAGCAGTGGGACGAGTACTGCAAGAAAGTGCGCTACCGTCTGATTCCAGGTGTCTGGTAGCAGCGCCGAACACTAGTCAGATCAGCCTGAGACAGGTCGTAGGCCTGTGGATCTTCGGACAGTTGCTGTTATAAGATGTACACGAACTCATCGTTCTTTCGATCAGACAGATCGAGAAAGGCTTGATCGCCGATTCTTGTCCTCTGTGTATGAGCCTCAATTTCGTTCTCGGAAGCACATGAGCTTCCATCAGATTGCTCATCAGCATCATGATATTCGCTCTCCATACTACGGTCCTTGAGCTTGGCCAGCTTGCCATTTTTGATTCGCTTCCTTTCCTGTAGTCTGTTTAGGAAGATTAGATATGCAACGCTGTAATAGTCCGAGATCAGACAGCGCAGTCCATACCAATATAGACATCCCAAACCCCCTGCGATGGCTTCGAAACAGCGAAGCTCGCTTCTTTCCACATTGAAACATTATGGTAAACAATGAGCTTATATAATGCCGACACTTGGGAGGCTACGCTGAACGTTACCAGTGGCAGTGGCGACCAGTAGGTTGGAGGTGGTGACCGCTGATTGGATGAAGACACCGTTCAGTAAAGTTCCTTGACGCGGAAGCCGTATAAGTTCTCGGTGTCTGGGGTGGCCTTGACTGCAGCAAGACCGACAACGGGCTGTTGATTGTGTTGGTATGGGCAAATAGTGGATGGCGGTTCTCTTGGTATGTACAATCTCATTAGACCACGATGGTTGGCCATTGGCGGAGTCCAATGTCTGCCATCGAGTAGTGGTGGACTCACAGCCAGCCAAGACCTTGACTAAAGATGGAGCCGGTTAACCCAAGTACCTCAAAACAATGACAGAAGCCATGCGCCTGAGCGACTCTTACGGGTTTCGAAGGACATCTGTGGTTGCGAGCCCTCAGCGGCCATGAACGCTGCTACCGAAGGAAACCTCGTTGACTACAAATGGGTGATCGTTACCCCTGTTGCGGATGATGTTGACAGCCGAGGTCCAATCGACGAAGTTCTCGGTCAAAGCTTCGAGTGCGAACTCAACAGAGTACTCCCGGGAGAGCGTACGGAAGATGTCCGACGCTTGTTGTGCTTGTTCCGCGTTCACACACCAGGTACCCTCAGCGATAGGGCATGTCCATTCGCCTGTCGCTGGAGAGATTCCGTTCCCTGGTGTTGTTGGCGACACTGGTGATGTCTCGTTTCCTGGAGTTGTTGGGGTCTCTGGAGTGATTGGCTGGCCGTATGCTGGAGGCGAAGTCTGCTTGTGCTTGCCTCAGCCACCATATCTCTTGCCATTGTAGACATTTTTTCCGTTGGCTGCCAGTGACTGTTGCCTTCCCACGGAGCTGCAAATGCCGCGGTGACAAGGGCCGCAGAGGCGAGAGCAACGCTAGTGAGACGCATGCTGCTAGTATGTAAGAGTAGTGATCGGATCCACCGAATTCAACTGCGTAAAGAAGGTGCGATGACGAGCGAAGGGACTGCCGTGCGATGTAACGATCGAATGTAGGAAGAACAAAGAGGCAAATGGCTTCTTGCTGCAGAGTTGTGCTTGTGCGGCTAGCTCAAGCAAATACCTGCCGGAAAACTCACCATTAATGTATTGCTGTCGATCGCATTCCACGCGACTGCCCCCCTGCTGCAAATAAGTGTGGGCTCACACATTTACAGCGGGCGCCCCATCTTGGCTGTAGGGTCGTTTTGGAGATGCGAAGGCCAAATCCCGCGATTCTAGAGGCTGACTTGCTAAGATACTGTCATGCCGCGACCCATACTAGTAGGAAATTTTTTCTGATACACAAAGCCCCTAAAGAATCGTCTGGGAATACAGCTTAGCCGATGTGCAGTACCTAAGCAAAGCTGACGTTGCGTTGGAAAGCACGACTTGCATTCAGCGGCGTTGGCACGTCTTGGTGTGCTTATAGCCAGTCCCTGTGCGCGTATGTTCGCCATTCCAGGTGTGACTGATTGCCAGACCAAGGGCCGGCACGTGTGTGGTGGGACGAATTGTTGGTTTCGTGAGCCGCCTGCGTGCTGATTGCTAAGATCGGATCTCCAACTCTGCGGCGCGGGATGATCAGAAGGGGCGGCGCGAAGACAGCGAAGCGTTGGAGGAAGACAAGAGGTGGATTCGCCGCATCCTTGGCAGTGAGCAGCCAAGAGATATATGGTCGTAGCAGGCACACTGCGCGTTGCTCTAAGATCCTCAACGGTGCAACAGCCATCCTTGATCGGCGTCGATGACCTCGACAACGGTATCCGCAACAACGATTAGATCTGATGTCGCAACCTGGTATTGCATCCGGAACGGATGGAGCAGTTGGTCGTGGGACGGGCACGGCAGCTGCGAACCGCTGGCAAGGATCCAAATCAGATACCGGTTCTGGTCACCGTGAAGCTGAATGCAGTATCGGCCGACGCTATCGCCGTCAGAGACAAGCATGCCGCCGAAGCCTTAAGAATGCTGTCGATGCACCTCGCTGCGTTGCTGCCGAAACGTTGTCACTCGGCTGCTGAGGGCCAAGAGCGCCCTCCACAGGAGAAGTCACTCGGGTACTGCATGTTGTAGATCACAAGTCCTCCGCAGAGCCGGCTGAGCTGAGCCGTCGTAGCTGTCAAAGGCGCCGTAATGGTGTAGGAGGTACGAGGAGGAAGCAAAGGAGAAGCACAAACGAGCAATGAGGTGGACCCATTGTCGGTCGGAAGCCGGACCGAGCCTCTGTGCCGGAGCTCTCCACAAATCCGACCCGCCTCAGATTCACGCACACCTTCGACGACAACATGGATCGTTAGAATCGTCCCAAGCGGCTGCAACGCTACTCTCACACGGCCAAGGCCTCGCCTGGGATCGCGGCACATCCACGACGGCAACACAAACCATCTTCCCCTTGCCACCAAGACTCCCTTGTCTCGAGACCCGAAGAGCAATATCGTGAAGGCTTCTGTTCCATGGTCTCCTGACCGCGACGGTCGGGTCCTGGAGATGGAAAAGCCACACGAATTTGCCAGAGGTGTCACCAATCCCGATTCTGCCTCGAGCCTCTGTGCGCAAATATTGACACCATGGCGGCCACAACCGACAAAGCACAGGCGGAAGGTCACACTTTTCATTTCATCCCTGCTACTCGCGACGTTCGACACTGGTGGATGCACACACCACACGAACATCTTATCAGCCGCGACGGCTTGATTGTCTCCGCCCTGCTGACCTATGAACTTCAATTATGGCTAATCACTCCGCAGAGTCGTCGTCTGGTCTTGTTACTACTTTGACAGCACCAGGATTAGGTATTACTGCGACACATAAGCCTTATACCTACCGTGAGATGCCCGGCGCTTTCGACGACCGCCCATAGCCGATAGCAGCTAGAGCTTCGGATTTGTTTGTCGATGTGTTCCTGGCGCGCATTCGCATCACGAAAGTGACAAGCGTCAGGCGCAGCGTCTACGATTGACGAGTATAGCGATATAACCGCACGTCACGTCGTAAACTCGGGGTCCTTTGGCGTGGCCAAGCGCATGGAATGACCCTAAGATCTTGAACAGACGATGCAGCTGCGACGTTTGTTGTAGCTCCTGTCTAATACAAACAACTACAAGGCACCATTCCTTGGTCACGATATGTAGCTGGTCTCCTCGTCCACTTTCGTTTCTGGGCAACGATGCATTCTTCAATCATTTCTTTTGCTGCCTGCGCGGCTTGTATCGCAGCTTCAGCCATTGAGTTGACAAAGAGAGATACACCTTTGCAAGTTATGCTGTCCCCCATCAGCGACAGTAATGGCAAAGTCAAAGCCCCGGTACCCAATCGGTCCATTCCTCGACAGCAGCTCTCCGGTCGACAAATTAATCGTATCAGAGTAAGTCTTCTCCTTTTGCCACCGCATCCTCCTTTCTGATAACCTGCACAGTACCTCCCAACACGCTTCCTTCGATGGCGTCCTCTTCCGCGTTGCCGCAACCAGCACCCTCTCCACCACCAACTTTGTCCCCATCAAATCTCCACACCCTCGAGACTAGAAGCGACATCGCCGAACTCTACGACGTCGAGACAATAAACTCCTACATCGTCGGCGCCACCGGCGCAATGCCATAGGCACACCTGAACCGCACCGCTCTCACACCCGACTCCGTAGCCTTCTCTTCCAACGCTCTGACACTCGACATCGACGGCGAGATGGCAAAAGCCAACCCCTACACCATCGAGGTCCGGAATCTCACCCTCGACCACCGCACTGACCTCTCCACCACTAGCTGTTCCACCTCCGATTTCAACGCCATCGCCGCAGCACGGCGCAACAGCGCCGTCTTCGCCACCGTAGCAGCTGAAGAAACCTCCAACGGCTCTAGCACAAAGTTGCGCGACTACTCCAAAAGGACCAGCGCCTCCGTCTCACAGATTGTCTCCCAACGTCTCCTGGCCGTTGCAGCAAATTGTGCTCCCCCTCGCAGTCGCGTCACGACGACGAGTCGTAGTGATACATGTATTACTGCGACGAGGGCGTGTTACCGTATGCGCTGCCGAGCTATAATCATATTGCGTATTGCCCGATTCTTGGCGGTCACCTGGAGCCTGTGAGTCAAAGATGTCATAATCAGGACCAGGCTACGATGGTTTTGCATGAGGAGACGTTATGAGCCCAAGAATGGATCATTGTGCGTACAAGTATAGTGCGCAGAGGCAGTTGGGTGCGAGTGAAGCGGTGTTGAACGCGGATAGTTATGTTATGTTTGCGAATGCGATTTATGTGGGGTGTTGGGAGGATAGGTGCAGGTGAGAAGGGAGGCGAGGTGTATTGCCTGTGAGAAGGTTCTGTACAGCAGTATGTAGGATACTGCTATTCTAACTTGCGGACGCTATGATCCTGAAAGCCCAGCCCATGGTGTGCTTCTGTGCTGTGTGTTGTAATGTTGTGGGCGCGCGCGGCGAGACCTTTGCTGAGGAGAAATTAGCTGAGACGATTCAAGGTGCATCCCAGCGGCGTAGCTCAAATTCGTATCCGCTGTGTCGCTTGCTCTTCACTCCGATCTCAAGCCATGCTACCCAGGTCGTTGTTGGCCGGGTCAAGGTGAATCCTCGAAACGTAGCACTCTTGCCAGCCGACTACCATTCCATCCCTGCATCCATGCCGCAGCGGATCCACCGCCATGAACTCCGCGGTTAGCTCCACAATCTTCTCTCTGCACATCATCATGCGATCAGTCGGCAGCTTTTTCACAATTGCCTGCAGCTTGTCGACGCCGGTGATGAGGTTCTGGTAGCTTTCATCGTGCTTGATGTCCTGGTGCTCCGCCTTGGTGGCGAGAGTGTCGCGAGCGTCGACCATCTAAAGATAAGGTAGATTAGCCTATATGGCTCCAGAAAGGAGGACAGAAGCCCTGGGCTTTCTGAGAGTGTCTCCGATGTCGCACCAGGGCTACCGCACCTGAATTTACTCACGAGGCTCATCTTGTGGAGAAGTGGAATGACATAACCGTGGAGCTCTGCGGTGAGGTGGGCGGTGTTCGCGTTGGTCTCGCCCATCTCGCGGAGGAGGTTGTCGAGGGTGATGTAGCTCTCGAGGCCGCTGTTGACCAGGTTGGCGTACATGATGATCTGCCCAAACAGAAGGGTGTTAGCCATACTCGAACACCGCGTGGGAATCTCCCAGCAGCAAGCGCTGGCATGTGATGTAGCAGGCATGTCTCACACGAACGACGCCTTCTACCCTTTACACTTACATGGTAGAGGAGCTGCATGGCGAACATTGGTGAAGAGGCGATGAATTGTCGTGGCGGTGGTTGCGGTGGTGGTACGTGGTGTTGACTGTGAGAAGAATGTTGGTCAGTGGAGACACATTTATGCTCTCATCTAATGTGAGCTCTACGTACTCCCAGATTTCGCACCACTTGTCGCCAACGAGGGTGTTCGTATGCTGCACGAGGATGTCAGTGTTCTCCATATTGTGCTTCGAGACAGCGCGAGCACCACCAGTGGCTTGATCGAGACTCACCAGCAAGAGAGCGGAGTAAAAGAGCTTAGTCGTTGCTTGCTGCTTGAAGGAATGGTGCGCTTCACAGAAGTCTTGCGATGATCCTTGCAAGCGTGAGAAATGGCCAATCGGGTTCAGCTCAGCCGTTAGGGATGCTAGTCTCAGGTTTCACTTCATTCATGTGAAAGCCAGCGCGCTGCACTTCCAGCATCGCATGTTGCTCCTGACTCTACACCCATACCGCCGTACTTTAGGCGGATAGTAGCACCGTCTGCAGGCATGTGTCCCCTTTACGCCGCATGAGCAACAGGATCATGCCAAATCACTACAGGTGCCTTCGAGGATGATGGGCATTTCTTCCACCAAGGTAATCTCTTATAGAAACGCCATAGCACGGAGAGTCCTACAGGTACCGCCTTCATATCTTAGCCAATATGTTGCCCTTTGAAGAAGCTTCCGTAAGTCCGATTCGCGAAAGTAGCTTTGCGCCACCAGTAGCAGCTTGCACACTGCTCCGTGTTCTGCGATGTCAAGCCGCTCCTCGTCGAAGCTGGAGGTCGACTGGCAATCGGTACGCGGAATGCGCTGATTTGAACATCACCTCTTCATTATCGTAGGGTATCATCGCTTAAGTTGGGCAAAACGCTTTTGAAGCTCATCAACATCAGGAATTTTGCCGCCTGGTCCACCATCCACCTTCTGGGCTCCGTTTGTATCCTTGGGCTTGAGAACTGCTGCCTTCTTCGATGGTGTGCCATCTGGCGTTCCTGGCAGGTTGACCTTGGGCCGGACATTGTCAGTCCTGGGTGAAGGCGGCACCACTGACACCGGACTCTTGGGACCCATATCTCTCGGCGGCGTGGCCTTGCTGAGCTCGTCTGCCTCCAACGGCACCTCCAAAGCTGGCACTTTTTGTCCTCCGGATGGGTTGTCATCATCCTCATCGTCTTCATCGGCCTCTCGCGCTGCCTCAGCTGCCTCAGCTGCCCTCTGCGCTTTAATGCCCGGCGGATAGTCCACACCATATGCATCCGCAATCGTCTCAAGGTATGCCTCTACAAGCTCCTTCTTCGGCGGCTTCACAGCCAACCTGCTCGTCACCCTATCCGGCACCTTCCCGTCGTTGTTCTCCACAGCCTGTAATGTGAACTCCTTCCCGTACTTCTCTGCAAACAGCTGCCGTACTATGCTCAGCTCCTTCACGCCTTCTATCTTTGGCGCTGCGTATACGATGCTCTTAACAGCCTCTTCGAGCCCCTCATCGCAATCCTTTGCTTCCAGCAGGCCCGCTCGCGCTGTGAGGAGCTCGCAGTACAATTCGATGATCTCGAGGAGTTCGGTGTTCAGGTCTGACCGAATGATGTTCTCGACTCGTATGCGTGCGCTCTCAATCTTGCCTTGCTCAAGCAGTTGTGCCATCTCTCGCCGCTGCTGCTTTGCGACTGCTGCATCTTTCTGCTGCACCATGCGCAGCCGCGCGATGCTGAGCTTGAGCTGCACTTTGAGCTTGTTGATGAGCGATGAGGCGGGCGCCATGGCTGCGCCGTGTGAGGCTTCTTGATCACCGGTATGGGGCGGAGGGTTATGCAAAGATCTGTGTATGAATGTAAAGCGTGGTCTTCACATGATCGAGGTCCACAAGTGACGCCGCTGCCCCACCATCGCTCCACGGGTCCACTTCACCCCCGTCTCCTCGCCGGCCACGCCAAAATCCTCGATCTCACGACAAGAACACCACGTTTCCCCTCAGACGTGGCAGCGCGAGCCTATCGTCGCGCGCGATGGACGCTGCCACTCTCTCCTTGTCGTCTCTGCGGGCCTCATGGCAGACGCAGAGCCTGGGGGATTGTGCAGACAGCTAACGCTACAAACGAAGATATTGGAGACCGAGAAGAGCAATGCCGCCTCTGGTCGGCGCAGCGCGGCAGTCCCAATCGCTCGCCCGCGCTGCAAACCTGCTGCCGAAGAGTCGAAGTAACCCGAGCTTCGAAGAGGAAGACAGGCACTGTATGATTGTGACCTCGGTAGATCCCAGGATAGAGGACCGTGGCCTACCTCCAGGAGCCTGGATTGATGGCCTGGACACGGGAGAACTTGAGAAACAGTTGACCCCCAACTTGGTGGTCCGTCCGTTGCAAATACTTGACCAAGAAATCCAAGACCTGTTCAGAGTTCGATCTTGCTTGGAAAACATTTGTCAAGCGACATCATGCCTCTGGTGTGACTAGGACTACGCTCAGGTCAGAACATGCTCGGCAAAGGCCGGGGAGCAAAGCCATGTTGTGGCCCCTGCGGAACCACAACAAACTGGATCAGATGGTGCATCCGCGTCTGCTTCAACCACTTGGGCACTGTCTAGTGGCGGAGCAGGCAACAGAGGCCGCATGGAAGTGGAAGTCCATACGGCATACTGCTCCAGTACTTGCCTGACTAGAGTTCAAAGCAAAATCACTCTGGCGAGGCGATCTGTTACGAGCCCTCATTGAAGCTCTGGCGTACTGGGCAAACCCGGAGAGCAGCCTCGTTCCAGCAGTGAGAGTCTTTCCTCGTGCTATCAACGACGATGGCAACAGCCTGGCATCAAAATACCACACGCTTGGAAGTAGAACAGGCGTCTGGATCTTGAGGTAGCGACTCTACAGAAGTGCGACTATCGAACCCGAGCTACACGACAAATTCGTGGCCACGCTTAGGAGGTAGTCTGTTCATCAAGGACCCCGTAGATCCACGCTTTCAATCAGAGCAGGCTGATGACGAATCATGCTATTCGACCCAGTGCTCTACCTGCTCTTCAGTTCATCAAGACATACGTCAAGCCCAAAGGTAAACCTACATTCGTGCGAGATTTGTTCGAGCCCAAAGACGCCCGCGCTGCAGCCGTGACATTTTGGTTCCTGGTCACTCTAAGACGACAGCTAATCGAGAGGGATACTACGATGAAGCTGGCCGGGTTGTTGAGTTTGTTCGGGAATCGATTCCTGGATATTTCACTGGTAAACAGACACACTCGTATCATGACTTAGCCGCAAAGCAGGCGATTCGCTACTAAAACGACCAACACCAATACGGCGAAGATGTTCAATGACTTTTGCAAAAGCACGTCGACGAGATATTGAGAATCTGGAGAAAAGAGATCCCAAGTCCTCTCGCTGAGCCCACGCGTGCTATCTCACTGGACGCTGCGAGTCTTCTCTCAGCTGCAGTCAGTGCGCGACACACGCGATGGAATGCTGTGATCGAGGACGATACAACTGTATGTCGGGGCGTCGAAGGACGTCCTCTGTTGCCCGGGACTGTACCCTCCTAGAGGACACGACGTGTAGCCTTGGGGTAGAACAACGAACTCCGTGCAATGGGAAACGTCTTACGTGCAGGATCTATTAATGCCGAAACGCTATGGCCATTTACAATTCAGGATGCTGGCGAATCACTCATCCCATTTCCGGCAGGAGCGAGGGCAAAGATGACTTTGCGACGCTGAGGATGCTGTGGAACTCCTTGCGCGGCAACGTCGTTACGTTGATAGAGCCACGCAAGTCCAAACTTGGCGCAGTGGATGCCAGAGCAAGCAGAAGGATTGCTCAGCATGCGCTTACATGATCGATAAGTTATACTTTGATCAACTGAAGCTTAAATCACTACAGCGCGACATTGTGTCGAAGACCTCAGCACTGTACAACTATCTATCGAGCACCCTACCACGTCATCACAAATCATCCTCTTCGATCAATCGCGAAGCGCAAGTCCGTCAAAGGTCTCAACTGCCCACCGTAGCTGCACAATCCTAACAAGCATTCAGGCCATCTTCTCTCCAGCGTCCTCAGCAAGCAAAACCCCTACAATTGCTCTACAATCCCTTCAACTCTCGGGGCAAGCAAGTCCAATAGCTCATGAGCACCACCTGGACAGACGGGATGTCAACCCCAGACCTTGATGTTTTCAGAGAAGAAATCCAGGAAGGCCTTGACGTCTATCACGAAGCCTTCCGCAAGGCGCAAGCAGTCTACCAAACTCTCCTCCTCCACGACCACCCCTTCAGCGCAGCAGATCTACAGCGTGTTCTGGACTTAATCGAAGGCAAGGTTGACGAAGAAAGCAGTGAGCTCTTCGCACCGCAGTTCACAGACTTGCTCTTAAAAGATGGCACGATCCCGATCTTAACCATCCGGGATCCTCGCATAGCAGTTACGTCCGCTTTTCGTGTCCTGGGCGACTTCGGTCTCCCCCACGGTAGCGGACGTCCAAACTTCCTAGTCTCGACTTCAAATCTCTTGATCCGCTGGCTTTGCGACTTCTTCACTGCCCACAACATCACGCCCATCGTCGTCTTCAATGCCGACGATATCATGACTGCCAACTCAGACTTCGTGGTGCGTTCCGGTGCGCGGCCCGGGCTGGATAGAGAGGCGATGTTGACGAATTGGGATCCTCCTTATGATCATGTCTCCAATGAGGGGCATTTGGGGCATGAGGAGTATGAGGGGTTGCATCCGATGTATTATAAGTGTCAGAGAGTGCTTATCGAGTCGAGTGGGCCGGACGAGGAGAGGGCTGCGAAGAATGTGGACCTGAAGAAGGAAGAAGCAGCGTGGGAGAATGAGTTTGGAATGGAGGACGCGGAGCTTGTAAGGGAAGCTGTGGAGAGTGCGAGACCGCATTACGAGTGGTTGCGGGAAGCGGGGCTGAGGTAGTGAATGGAGGACTTATGGTCGCGGTGGATATTATGATTATGTGCTCTATGTTGACGCTCAAGCGAAAACCTTCGCTGCATACTGTGTGGAGCCTTGATGCGTGATCTTTGTCGCTTCCTGACTGTCATCGAGCGTTCACTGGGCTCGGCGGCATACTCACCGTCGCTCCTCTTATCCACGTCCTCGCATTACTTTCTGGTAGTGTGCTGACCGCCTGATTCGAGCAATGTCGTCTAGTAACAAATGTAACTCTGGAAGAAATCGTTGTATCGTCCGCCGGCCGGTGACCTGCTGAGATCGCTTTCTCCCGGACTTGCTATGTCTTTGAGGTATTCGCCGCCGCAATTCTGCGTCCTGATCCATACATCAGGACAACCCAACACCATGTAGCAGCTGACTTCAAACTTACTCGAACAAGGTGCAGCCGGAAGCTCCGTGATCGTCTCCATCATCGGGTCCGACAGCGCTGACCTTCTTGAGCAGGTCGTTGAGTAGCGTGTCTACAAGTATCAGCAATGCACAAGGACTTTCCACGGCGACGGTTCACTCACGGCATACTCCGGGGCTTTCCAGCAGGTGTTGACAGTCTTTCCAATTTGCATCATTACATACGTACATTCCGACCTGTGATGGTACTGAAGTCGCTCGCTCTGCCAGCTGAAGACCTTTTCCTTGCTGGGGCAAAGCATTTGCAGTGCTTAGGAATACTGTCGCAATTGCGAGGAATTGCGCGAAAGTGAACATCGTAGTAAAGGATGCGCTGAGATGGTCGGGTTTGGGTGACAATGGCAATGCAGCGGTATTGTACTTATATCGCTTTGATTGCTCGGAGGTCCCTTGCGGAATGTATGCAGGTACATGCACTAAACGAGCCGGCGTTGCGAGATGCTGTGCGACGGTACACAATGCAATGCTCCGGTGATCGCGTGGCGTCAACGCGAATTTCGTTCAAAGATGGGAGGAGTAGTACACGAAACGCGTGCTAGCGACCGTTGTTTATACGCCCTAGTGTTTCCTCAGTGGCGTCCAGTACTGATGCTTTGAAGTTTGGTGTGTGCCAAAGTGCGGAACTGTCGAAGCGCTGGATTTCTGTGCTGCTAGATCGTGTCCTGCTGGACTGCATATATTCAGAAGAGAGAAAGTGAAAGAACGGGAAGCGCGTGTCGCGGAAGGGATGAACTTCCAACAAGCAGAAAGGTGCATGTGCAATTTGAGCCTAGATTGGCGTGGAGGGGTCACTTTGGAAGGAGGAAAGTGTATCCCTACAAAGTGAGTCCGCCATCTAATATAAGATTCTGGCCTGTCACTGATTGATTCAGTACGAGGCCTCTGACAGAGTTGGCGACGTCCTAAGTCCTGGAGTCAGCAGTCTGAAAGTCGACCTTCGTCCGCAGCTTACCTCGACAGTTGCCAGCCGCTTCAGCTTCGTGTTATTCGTCGCGGCCTCTATTTTCTCCCTTGGAAATTTCATGCCCCATTCAGTGAGAAGGAGGCCCGGAGAGACCGAATTGACACGGATCTTGGGAGCTGCGATCACCGCTAGGCCTTTCGACAGGTGTATTGCGGCAGCCTTTGTCACCGAATATGGCAACGAAGACCCGCTTGGCTTCACACCTGCGATGCTGGCTGTAGTAACGAATGCGCCCTTGGTCTTTTCTAATTCAGGCTTCGCAGCATGCATGAGCCAGAGATGTGCTTTGACGTTGTAAAGAAAGCACTTGTCCCAATCTTCCTCGATCATGCCCTCGTCAAGATTGTTGAAATTGGTAATCCGAGTCCAGCCAGCATTTGAGACGACGACATCAAGTCGCCCAAATTTGGCCACAGTCTGCTCGACGAGCCTCTGAAGAGATGGTCGGTCGCCTACGTCTGCCTGGAAGGACTCGAATCGCGGCAATTCGGATGACTTGATCGTGTTAGGGATCTCCTCCAGCTCACTGAGCAACTCCTTGGCCCTGTCTTGGTTATTGGCATAGTTGATGGCCTGCCAGATGACCGTTGAGCTATCATTGAATGGAGGCATATCGGGTTGCTGCTTACCAGTCGAAAGTCGGGGGCCAGCACTCGGGCTATCTGGGCTCCTAAGCCGGCCGTGCCTGCGGTGATCAATGCTACTTTCTGTGCTGCCATGGCTGGACGTGAGAGTATCGCTTGTGAGTGTCGGATTGTCAAAGACACGGGGATTTGGTCCGCTATATCAGAATTAGGCCCATGTGGCTGCCAGCAACGGGCCTGCACACTGGGAGAGACGGAATGCCCCGCTTATGGAGCAGGTCCAGCAACGGGCGCTTTCCGCTATCGAGCAGACCATCATCGGCACTGATACATGTGCCACGCCAATATGCAGGGTGAGCAAACAAGTCCAAGAATGTGAGTGAGTGAACGAACAGAAAATGCCCATGCCCGTTGAAGTGCTCAGACCATTCATGTAGTGTCTCACGTCACGCGTCAGGTTCGTGTCATCTTGTCACGTCCGCCTCGAGCTCCACTTTCGGTCTCATCAACAGATCGATTGGAATACCAAGCAATATAACGGAAATACGACGCCATCATCGATGCAATGCCACTCAAGACGTCTCGCAAGCGTGCCGCCCAGCAGGAGTACGACAGTGACCGAGGCTCCATCGAGAACGCGCCAAAGAGGAAGAAGACCAAGGCCGCTGCTCAGGCTGCGAACCTGGAGGTGCAGCAAGACGACGACGGCCATGATTACTGGCAGGTATGATATACGTGATGGGCAAGCGCGACAGACGGCAGATGCTCACCATAGACAGATCTCAGGCAAGCGCCGCCTGGTCATCAGCGATTACAAGGGCAATACCATGATCAATATACGCGAGTACTACGAGAAGGACGGCAAGACGCTCCCAGGCAAGGTATGGCATATTTCACCGCTGCTGTGGAGGATTGCTTGGCTGACGGGCTGCAGGGTATCTCGCTCAACATCGACCAATACAAAGCCTTCGTCGAGCTCCTGCCTCAAATCGAGTCCTCGCTGGGTGCCAAAGGTATCGACGTTCCTCGACCTCAGTATGACGGCACTTCGAGCGCGAAGCCGGTCAAAGAGGAGGGCAATGCCGCTGCTAAAGCTGAGGACGACGAGCGGGAACATGAGGAGCAAGTGAAGCCTTCCAAGTCAGCTGGTGCGCTGGACAAGTACAAGCTGAAGCAAAATCATGAAGCGACGAGCGATGAGGACGACGGTTGAATGAAGTCAAGGACAAAGGGCTTAGAGTGGAGCTTGCCATGACTCGATGCGAAGCGATTTGCATCCACAGATGCCACTGGCCTTGTTGTGAATTGAGAGATCGTTCACAAAACCCATGCAAACCAGGCGGCGGAGCGCTTACCGGAAGAATCTCTGGCTTTCAATGCAAATACTGGATCTGCTTTCGTAATCGCCCAAGACCACAAAATGCCTTCCGAACCCATCGACCGGCCTCAGAGGATCGAAACAGTAGACACTCGGATCGCGCGGACTTGCTGCTATCTCCGGCTCCACCCAGTCTCGCCAAAACCTGGAGTCCCACGGGGAGACAAACCGACTTTCTCAAGGATGCCCATGACCCACCTGCATGCCAGCAGACTCTTTATACTACCCGCTGACAGCACTTGACTAAATGCGGCAGGCAGGCCTCATTATGATGGTATCATGTATTCGGTACCATCGTTGCATCCTCGTGGAGCGCACGCTTCGCACGGCCTAGAACGCCACAAGCGGGGTGTTGTGCCTTCGCTTGCGCCTTTGCACTCCTTCGCTATCTGGGACGTTGCACCGACAGCATAATTTGCAGTGACAATCAGCCTGAACCCTATGCCAATCTCCAGCTCCACGGCGCTTGTCCTTCTGCCAGGAATCAAAGCTTAGCACTCTTGATCGATCACAACTGTGTTGGCCTCGCAAAGTCAGGAGTGCTACTTGAAAGCGACGTCAGTTCCTCAAAGAGAAGAGCAATCATGCCGCGTGCCTCCGGAGTTCTTGGTCGACGCGTGCCTCCGGAGTGCTTCAAGCTTGCTCTTCGAGTGAGATCCTCCCGCACATGTGCGTGCCGGTCGACCCGGCCCTCGTGGTGGTAACGATTGCTAAGCTAGGTAGTGGATCTCGTCTTGCGGCTGCGCTTCGAATGCAATAGATGACACTGCTTTGTTCGTTCACTCGTCGTTCTTATATTCTGCCGTGTGCAACCTGAGCTTGTCACCCGTTGGAGCAGCCAGACGCAACTTCTGATCGATCGGCCTGAGAAGTCCACTAACTTTTCCAATTTTTCCCTATCGATACTTCGTCGACCTCCATCTCTTCCACCTTAGCTTGGACATCTCATCAACATGGGGGACGCATTACACATGGAGCGCGTAAGGCAACTATCCTCCACCACTCCAACATGGCACCATTTGCTAACCACACTCTCTCCAGCTCCACACCAGCGATATGGAACTTGGCGCCACTGAGGCTGTCCAAAAACACTTCGCCCGCCACGTCGTCGCCGCCAAACCCGTCTCCCAACGCAAACTCAACTTCGAACACTCCCGACCTCGGTGGCTCCGTGAGTGCATGGCCGAAGCCACCGGCGTCTTCTTCTACGTCTTTCCAGGCATCGCCGCCGTGACCGCCTTCACTATCAATAAAGAAGATGCCGCCTTCGGCTCCCTGTTCCAAGTAGGCTGGGCCTTCGCCCTAGGAATCGCCTTCGCAATCATCACTTGCGCTCCCACGAGTGGTGGACACTTCAATCCGGCTGTCACAATCTGCTTCGCGGTGTGGCAGGGCTTTCCGTGGAAGAAAGTGCCTTATTATATATTCTCGCAGATCTTCGGGTCGTTTGTTGCGGGGTTATTGTTGATGGGTCTTTATCATGAGCAGTTGGACGCTTACGCGGCGGGTCTGCGGGCAACGGGAGTGGAGAGTATGGTGTTCAATGGAGGGCCGGCGAGTGTGCTTTGCTCGTTTCCTTCGAAGGATCAAACGAACTTGGGATATCTGTTTTTGATCGAGTTCTTTGTGGATAGTTATTTGGTGAGCTGAAGCTGGCGAAGAAGTTCCTTGTGTGATGTTTGGCTGACTGGATGTTCAGGGAATTGTCATTTGGGCGGCGCTTGATCCTGCGAATCCATTCGTGAGTATCTCCTAAGCAGAATGAACTTCACCCGTGCTAACACCACCTACAGATTTCCCCGGCTAGCGCTCCACTTGTCATTGGTCTTGCCTACGCAGCCATGATCTGGGGTTTTGCGGATATCACAATCAGCACCAACCTCGCTCGTGACCTGGGAACCCGCATTGTTGCAGCAATCTTCTACGGCGGAGAAGCTTTCTCATACTACAACTACTCCTGGATAGCAATCCTCGTCAATATCCCAGCAACCCTATTCGCCACCGGGTACTACGAGTTCCTGATGCGGGACAGTTTGCAGAAAATCAGCAAAGGAGCGGCACTTCACGAGGATGGTGAGGACGGACTTGCGTTGCATTTGACGAAGACCGGGATAAATCTGGAGAGGGGAATGGTGAATTCTACGATAGATGAGAAGTTGGCAGAGGTGTGAGGTGAGGTGATGTCGTCGGAGATACGTAAGGGCGTGTTTAGTGAACGTGACGGATATGGCTTGGCAGCACGCCATAGGTATGAGTGATCATTATAGTCTCGCGACATACTTAACAATGCATATATTGACACATGCCGCTGACAGGCAAGCTCAGACGGTCAATCTGGACATCATGACTCTTCCTGACCAATCGATGTTCCTCGCTACTGGTCTTGCGCCAATTGACATCAGCCAAGGTGGTCCAAACTGCCCAATCGATCGAAGCCGGCAGGGGATCCAGTGCAAACACTATGTGGCCACGTCTGCTGGGCGGGCTGCTTGCTCCAATGTTTTGAAACGCACGACTCGTGCCCACTCTATCGTAGGCAGCTATGCGACTCCTCGGACAGCCATGTATACTCGGACGTCCTCGATGGCGCGGACAATACTACACTTGGAGTGCACCAAATCGGCGTGATACTGGTTATGGGATGCTTTCGTTGGCGTCTCGGCCTAGCATCTCCCCGTCATTGCATGTAGCCACAAGGTGGCGGGGACTTGCAGTGTGATGAGGATGAAGATGTAGTTTCTTCGTCGCGGCTTTGCGCTATACTCGATCGTTGAGGAAGTAAATGTGAACACGGCACGGGAGAAGCCGATACATCGACGAACACGAAAGCCAGCACTTGGGCAAGCAGTGGTTCAGTTCCTGGGAAGCTACCGTAACGGCCCTCGAGACGCCGGCAGCATCCAAGTTCAAAGCTCCACAATGCTACGCTGGCTGAACGCAGACCCAACCTCACATCGCTCCACAGGAGGACCGATTCTTTGACCAGTAGCCTTGTAATACCGGAGCTCAGTAAGACCAACACAGCGCACCCTATAGGTTAACGACCGACTCGGGATGCAGTACGCACGCCTTGCCGACCATGTATTCTGCCGGATATGGCCTACTGAGGTAAGTCCAGAGATACAACACTCAACCGCCCCGTCGAAAACAACTACTCAGGGACAGCAAAGCGCCGGGACCACTTGACAGGAGGATCCCCGAGAGCACTTGGGAGATGGCTAGAGTTCTGAAGCAGTATTGTCGGCAAGGAAGGGAGTGCTACGGTATGAGCATTCAGTGAAGACAGGATGCTGCAGTGTCTATGCGCCGGGCGAGTTTCGGCGCGCAAAGGTGAACATAGCACGGGAGTATGATTGCTTGACATGCATATTGATCCACTCTTCAGCGGTGCACAGGTGCGAGAGCATACATTTGATCAAGCAGCGCCGACCGACACAGAGACCACTACAAGGACGAGATCAAGACCAGCTCCAGCCTCGAGCACCCGCAATGCTACACAGACAGATCAAAACCAGCGCCAGAATGCCATTCCCCAACAAACCTGCTTTTCTGGCCGCCGGCCCCGTCTCACTTGCGGAGAGTGGAGCCAACGAAGACTGTGGCATCGATCAGCGACCACCTCGGAGACCCGTGCGGACTCCTTGCAACCACATCTTCTGCCGGGAATGCTTAATGAAGTGGCTGGAGAGACATAACATCTGCCCATTGTGCCGAAGCGGGCTTTTCAAGAACATGGGTCGCGCTGCTGCTTGCCACGAACATGATGATAATGATACTCGGGACAGCACGTGGGAGGCCACGGTTATGAGCCATTATAGTGGGGTATGGCCGACGTGATTTGAATGCAGTAAGCAGCAAGGAGGCCACGGAACGTCTGTTGTTCGCTTAGGTCGAGCGGCTCAGAAGGGTCAGTCATTTAATCTATCCCGTCTGTTCTTCGCCTCTATATTCTAGCCCTCAGATCCCACCCGACAAGACTATATCTCGTCGCAATTAGCAGGCACCCTCCGACGAGGAACGACGTACCCGCCCACACGTTAGCGTAAAGATAACTTCCGCCGTTCTGCTGAATAAGTGCTCCGGCCAACGGCGGACCTGTCAAGCTCGCAAAGCTCACAATCGTGAACGCCATACCCATCCTCACTCCAGACTTCTTCAAATTCCCATCTCGACTCAAACTCCCGATAACCGCCGGCCACAGCGCCTGAATCACCGCGCTGCCAGATCCATATATAGCCGCGAAAGCAAACAATGAGCCAAGTGTGTGAATCCCAACCCAGCCAAACATCATGATCCCACATATGAAGGCGAACGGGATCATCACGTTGAGAGAGCCAACGCGGTCGGCGAGCCAATTGGGCAAAAGTCGAAAAACGAACCCCATGCAGACTGTTGTAAGGAGGAGATTGATGGATTGTTGATAGCTCACACCAAGGACGTTTCGGCCGTAGGATCCGACGTAGAAGAAGGCAAAGTATAACCCCCAGAATGTGAAGAACATGGCGACACAGTAGAGGGCGTAGGGCGCTTCTTTGAACGACTCCCAATCCACTATCGCGCCCGACTTTCGTGGTGGGAGGCGGGTCCGGTAAAGAGAGATGGTGATCATGTTGAAGGCCAGCATGATGAAGCCGATGATCCGGATCGTCCAGGGAAAGCCGAGAGTGGGGAGGCATTGTTGCACAATGATGGGGAAGACGATGCCACCTGTGCAGGATCCAAGAGCGACGATACCCATTACGAACGCGCGTTTCTTGATGAAGTACGTCGAGACCAACGCCATCGCAGGGCAGAATTGCAGACCATTAGCAAGACCGAGACATACTGCTTGCGAGAGGAAGAGCTGGTATAATTTCGTCGATTCCGCCATCGTGAAGATTCCGATCATTTGGATGATTGAGCCGGCGATGTAGACATGCCTGAAGAGGCCTGCATCTGTGGCGCGGCCGGTGAAAGTTCCTATGCCGAAGAGAAGGAAGATCTGGATGCTGCCAATCCAGGAGATGGTGCTAGGTGCGATGCCGAGATTCGTCTCGTAGTACGTTTGGTAGACACCGAAAGAGGTGGTGAAGCCGAAGGTGGTGAAGATTGTTAGATGAGCACAGAGGACTTGGGTCCACGCTGTCAGACCTCCATCTGGTGGCGGCCCGGGATCTGCCCATGACGAGGCTGCTGATCGTCCTGTGATGGTTCGTGTCAATGTGTTGGCGAGGGTAGTAGTGGCCTTGTCGGCCTTGGCGACTGGGTGATCTTCCTCTGATTCTTCCATCGCGTGCTCGATATCATTGTCTTGTGTTGTGGGCCATGGGTTGACATGCGTTCCATCGTGAGTCAGATCCTTCTCTGGGTCGTGCTTGCTGCAATGAGACCCAGATCTCTTCATTCTTAATAGCAGGCGTCGTGTTATGATATCGCCGACGCAACAGAAAGTACTGAAACAGAATGTCAAGCAGCGGACATGTAGTCGCGAACGACAGGAAAAGAATATATCCACATTAGTCAGGTAGAAGTACTTTGTCACTTGCCTTTTCTGCGATACCGCTGGCCATCCTTCCCGCTTGTAGCACGAGGTTGCAGCATGCCGAACTGTTCATCCTCGGCGAATGAAAAACTCCTCCACGACTCCATCCTTCGGGTCATGTGGAGCCACCCGTTATCATTTAGCCGGAGGACCGTTGCGGCTGATTTCTACAATAGCATACAAAACTGTTCGCGGTCGGCGACTCGCACAGCATACCGTGCTCCATAGAAGTATGGGGGCAAGTCATCCCACGGGTACGTCGGTGGTGTCTCATTGATAACCTCCTCTCCTCTCGCGAACAACCGTCCGCCGACCTCGCATGCTGTCTGTCGTGTTCCTTATTGGGGACAATTGCTCTTTCATGCTCGCTCTTTCATGCTCATGCTACCATTTCGCTCCAACTCTACCGCAGGCTGCGTGTCATAGCAGTGACGTTCGTTCACGCGTGCCTGCTACCGAGCAAGTACTTTTCGGCGAAGAGATCGAGGGCTGCTTGGTGAAGCGGATGATGGGACTCTTGTCGATATGCGCAGGGCAACGCAATTGAACCTCTTATGTTTTCCAGATATGTGAGACGGTGAGTTGTAATGAGAGCTGTCGTCGCAACACGACTCATCATCAGGAGACTTGCTTCGACGACAAGGGCGCCGGCGCCTGCACTTCCGGACGGCGGTCCGTCCCTTCACGCGGCAGGGACGTGTTTCTCGCGATGCAGATCACTCGCGTGCAGCGACACGTCGATCTGGTCTTCATCGGTAACGCCATGTCCAACGCTAGCCTCAGTGCGCGTACACCATGTGTTCGCCACATCTAAACGATACCATGGCCGAGCCGAGACAAAAGCCTCGTGAGGACTCAGGTCTTACCTTTAAATCTTGGCCACACGTCAACTCTGATTGACGGGATAACCAACTTTGAGCGTCACTTCCACCCATCAGCCCTCAGCTAGACTCAAGGGTTCTGATCTATTGATGAAACTGTTGTCTCTAATGTTGCGCCATAACCTCATCTCCCTTCTGGCCTCCCGACCAAGTCCCCTTAATTTCCGATTCCCCACACCTTCCTTAGAGACCACCCTCATCAACCTCCTCCGCCACATCGACTGGGGAAAGACGCGCTGCCGATTGGTGCTGTTGCTGTCACGGTACTATGTGACCCATCTTCACTTGCTATCTCGTTGAAGAACACCGTCCCCGTGTTAGCAACGCATTGAAGTATTCACCTTGTAGTGGTGACCACGTACGGTAGAAGGGGGAATCGAGAACCTCATTTGAAACTGGCTCGAAGAATAGAGCTCTCTGGAGCTTGGTCGACTTGGCGATGACGGCCTTCCAGTGCTGGCAGACACGCGGATAGAACGAATTGTTGACGGGTGGCAGCTCGTAGAGCACCATCTCAAGGAGCTCGATAACGGTCTGCGCTCGGTGTACCGCTGGCGCGGCTGCCGTCATCTGGCTGACTTCAGAGGACTTGTGCGGGATGCAGAGGGTGAGAAAAGGATATGTTTCGCGAACGCTCGTATCAAAAAAAAACATTCAAATTCATACCTAGCGCGTAAAAGTTCGTCTATAAGATATGTCGCAATCGCCAACGCACGCACCAAAAGCTCCTACGATACCATCAGAATGGCAAAAGAAAAGTAGAGAATCTTGTGCAATCCTGTTATGAACCCGGTTTGGAACGAGGGAACACCAATGAATGATACCAATCCCAAGGGGCATCGAGAAGGGCCACAATCCGAAGGGCGGCCAGGGCATCCCTCAGGAGAAGCACGCTTGAAATGTGTATGATACCGCTTTCTAAGGTGCGTTGATAAGACCCACGCTTGTACGACTATCATGTGTTCACGCTTGTAAGGTGCGAATCGTTGAGGTGCTCGCAGTTGAGCTAAACAGCCACGGGGACCGGACCGGTGGACACAATAGCATCGTATGGTCTTGACGCGTGCGGGCGACTGTCTTTGCTCATTGTCTGGAGGGAGATGATGGCTGATTGTGCGGGCTCGATCCTCGATCGTATCACCGCGACGGCGGATCGCTCGTGTGGATAGCCGCTGTGTGGCGGATCGGTCTGGTCGTGTTCTCGACATGACACTCGTTCCTTGGAAGAGGCAGTATTTGTCGCCTGCCTCTATTAATTGTGCCATCTGAGGTCATCTACTCCATGCTGGTCTGGAAAATCCCGGTCAGCTGTCGGAGAAGTCTATCGAGGTTTCAGATCGCAGACAAGGCAAGAGCTCGTCTCCGATTGCGTCTGGACATCGAAGGAGTCCTCACTGAAGGCGACTCCGGTGAGCTGCTCATGGCAACTTCCACGCATTTGATCTTAGCAGATGAATTGCACATGGGTGCTTGCAGCTTCTCGTTATTGCGCGTGAGCATGAACTTGACAGTCACGAAGCCAGCGCTGAGTCCTCGGTGCACACGCATGTCCTCGGGAAAATCCAACATGCTCGCCTTCCACAAATCGTCTAGCTTTGACCCAGCTTTCCCACGCGAGCAGCGAGCTCGGCTCGAGCTGAAAGAAGTTCAAGTTCTATGGGGCTCAATGTCCTTTCTCTCGAAGTCCTTCCGACATCACTCCTGAGATGTCGCAGATGACATTGGCTGATCTCTATGGTGCCGCTTCGAAATCAGCTGAAGTTGTACGATCGCTGCATGCTACATGCTACGACAGACCGCCTCATCAACAAGGCTTCACGACATCAACGAAACGCTAGATTGCGTACATGGCATCGGGATCAGCCAACCAGTTTAGATTAGCACCGGCAAGATTTGCAAGGACAGCCTGAACGCGTGAGCATGGACCACATGGACCGCATGGGTCATTGGGTCTTGCAGCTCTTGGTACGGGTCCACGACAACCCCCCGTCTCGACTCTTGATGGGCGGTCAACGATATGATCGCCTGCTCTGTCCCTTCTTCGTGCGCTCTCCCTAGTCTTCATGATTGCACGGTTGTTTCAACAGGACGCTCCACCTCGCGACCAGGCAACTTCTTGACGCATCACGCACTTTAAAGCATTTCAAACGTCCGCAAACGTTTACCGAACCTTGTACGATCTTCACGGCAAGCGTACCGTGACCAAGTCGCTTGACATAAGCGACCGATTGCTCTTAATCTATTCCTCTCTGTCATCCCGGAGGACGACTCCACGGGCTGCAGTCTCATCACCTCAGCAATATCCAGCACTCCGACAGCGAAGCGAAAGCGACAACAGCCAGCAACCTCCCGTTCTCCAATACCGCGCAAGCATTGGCCGATCGAGTCGAAATACCAGAGACGAGAGCTTTCCCGCCAAACATCAAAGTACACACATTCGGCACATCTCCTCCAAACTACAGCATTATTCAACATGGGCTTCATCGACAAGTTGCGCGCCAAGTACGACATCTACAAGCTTGAGCAAAAATACACCCAGCGAAACAAGCGGACAACGTTCTGCTCCAATGCGATCTACGTGGATGGAGAATACCAATACCAGCCTTCGCCTACAAGCATGAAGTCTTCAACGAGCAGCTTTGGGAGCAACAACAGCAAGTCTGGCAGTAAACGAAAGTCACGGATCTTCTAGGTTGCAGTACTAATTCGCGGTGGGACAATGGGCGTGCCCTGGACTCAGTGCCGGATCGTGCCAGGTGCATGCCGAAGTCTCGTAGCGGCTCAATGCTTCACAACCTGAGCAGTCAGCTTCGCTGGTGCTACAGCGGCCGACGAGCCAGAAGGTGTCACGCGAGCAGGTGCAACGTGCGGGCGCGTGGATGACAAAGGCGACAGTGAGAATGGCTCACGACGAGACAGCACACGACGAGACAGCACAGGTTTACGAGCTTCACGTTGCTGTACACACATGGGACAGAGGGTCGGGGGACATGGTGGTTCGTGTCAGACCAGACGATCATTACAACGGCAGAAAAGTCGTGAAAGTTTCTTTGCTTACGAACGTTATGTACGATACCCAGAAACTGTCGCTGAATTCCAGCACGCCATATATGTGCGCTGTACACTGTCCTGTTGCACGCTGCTGTTGATGTCGTCGTGGGCGACACCGTGAAACATGGATCCACTTGCGTGTCCGAAGCCAATGCGGGAAGCAAGCTCTGGCTTCCGTCTTTCGAGCTTGCTTCACCTCTCTCGACTTCGTGCACCCTAGATATCGCAACAGCACGACAAATCTTCATGCAATCATGTGGCAGGGCAGCTGGACGCTCTCTGTGTGTGTCTCAAAATGCCTACAGCCTGGCTAATGCACTACGCTCGACATTCGCGACGACCTGGAGACGCCGATCGGACGAAGATGCCACTGCCTACAAGCCGGCGGAAGGGCCGCAGCTTCGAAGACGAGAGACGCCAGGACGATGGAGAACGACCAGACAGCTTACAAGCTCTGAGGAGGCCGCCGCTAACGACATCGCTCTGCGATGGGTAGACAGGAAGTTGGCACATGGGCATCATGCTGAGCGTGAGCGTGTTGGAGGCACAACAAAGCACGACCCTGCCCGCTTCAAAGATGGGAGAGTCACCCCATTCGCGACCAGTACAGACTGGCAACGCTTCATTGTTAAACTCAGAGACCAGGCTGCGGCGCTCGAAACGATAGAAGGACGAAAGAAGCTCGCCGGGCTGAGTGATGAGCAGAAGGACACCCTGAGGCAGAGTTTTGACTACACCCCACACGCCGTCCGATCGCATGAAAGCCCAACGAGACCCTCAGTGCCGGTACCGTGGGCCTTGACGGACGAGGAGAGGGGAGAGATGCGTGGAAACGACATACTGTCTCTCGAGATCCAGCGTTTCGAGCAGTACATGGCACCTACCTTGGTGGAACGAGCTGCTAGACAAGCCATCGCGGACGAGCTCAAGGACCTCATTACCGCAACGCTCATGCGTGAGGAGCCTGGGAAGACTGGATGTGAACTGTTCGGCTCAGAGAAGACAGGACTCGCTTTGCCCATATCCGACATTGACATCCGTCTCTACGACATCAGCGGCCGGCCAGCTGCTCGCATGTCGAATCGCATGGACGTCCTCTACGATGCCATCCTCAAAAGCGACAAGTACATCGTCCCTACCCTCCGCAACAGCGGCTACTATCCCATCATAAACTGCCAGCACCGCGAATCCGGCATCGACATCCAAATCGTTGCGTCCAATGACACGACCCGCCAACAAGAAGTCACGACTCAGTATCTAAGCACGATACCTCAATTGCGTCCCCTTTTCTACGTCGTCCGCACCATGTTTGCTATGCGCGGCCTCCTCGAAGTGTACACCGGCGGCCTAGGCTCCTACGGCAGTTTCGTCTTACTCCTCGCCGCCCTGAACCGCGCACTTGGCGACCGTCATCAGCGAAGCCACTCCGCCGCCGCTCAGCTCCAGCGCTTCCTCCATTTCTACTCCGAGTCCGTCATGGATCCTCGGAAACACGGCATTGCAGTATTCCCGCACAGCCGCTTTCTCAAACATGATGCCGACAGGCTGTATCAAAAATACAACAGCCTTGCACAGAGACGCGGCGACTTTGTCCGCGCAGGCCAATGGACCATGTGCCAGCGCCGACCTCTTCAACCTTGGCTTTTGACGCTGCAGGATCCTGCTGATCCGAAGAATGACCTTGGCAAGAGGAGCAATGCGATCAAACATATTCTGAAGACTATTGGGTGGTATCGTTGGCAGATGGCGTTAAGTTTCGAATGTCTTGAGGATTGTCAGAGGAGAGGGGCGAAATGGGATGGAGAAAGCATTCTGCTGCTATTCGTGGGGAGATGTCATGAGATCTACCACGGGCCTAGGGAAAGGCTGAGGGAGTATGGAAAGCGGGTTCTCAAGGAACAGGGAACGCTGGATGATCTGCAAGAGCAAGAATCAAGGAAAGAGCCAGAAATGAAGAAAACCGCGGAGGATTTTGCTGCGGAGTGACAAGACCCATGAGAAGATGAAGTTTAAGTCTTCCAGGAAGTAGCGAGATCTATTCGAGGCTACGACGCCGTCTTTCATCCACCATCAGTCATTGCCATCCCGTCATGAGTGAGCCTCACAGGACAATCAATCTAGGTCCCTCGACTGTCTCTATGCCATGTCGTATTCCATTAACCACATTGCGCCGACGCGATGCTGATGCGTAAGGGTAACATAACGCCACAAGAACTTTCAGAGCAAAAGTCTATCCATACCTCTCCACCGCCATGCATCCAGTCCTGGTGTCTGGGACGGCACCGTCGACGATGGCAACAGCGCCGGCGTTACCGCCATCAGTAGATCCGTTCAGGAGAGCGACGACAGAGATGACGTCTGCAGGCTCCAGTAAATGCCATGTCGCCAGAGTCTGCTTGGTTTTTGCGCCGACAGTGACAGCGAAGCGATGGTCTTCCGGGAGCCTAGACTGGCGGAGACTGCGGAACATGTCTGCGATGAACGTTAGCTGCGTCTCGTCATTTCTTCTGCGTAGAGCGGGATATAATACCTTCGTCAGTGAAGTCGTCACCAGCGCACAGCACAAAGTCTGGCGCGTTCTCTCCATAGTCCAGCACCAATCTCTTTGCAATCTCGCCTTTGTTGACGAATCTCGGGCGGACCTCCAAGTTTGCCTTGCCAGTCATAACCTCGACATCCCACTTCTTCGCAGCAGTCTGCTCTAGGTGCTTCTGACACTCTCGCGCCATGTACGCGCCATACTCAGGATCCGCCCTACGATAATGCCAGGTCAGCGCAATCTTCTTGCGCTCAATGAAGCTGCCTTGGGTGCGTTCCGAGTAGTGGTTGAAGACCTTGATGACCTCGCTCTGCCAAGCCATATCGAGGGTCTCGGTGAGGTTGACCCAATCGCGAGAGTTAGGATTGCGCATGAAGGAGCCGTGTTCGGCAGAGAGGCCAAGCTCAGGGATGTGACCCATCCATTCGTCCAGGAAAGCCTGGTCGCGGCCAGAGATGATCCAGACTTGATTACGTGGGTCGGAAGATAAGGTTTTGAGAGTGCGGATGACTCTGTCGGAGGGGATGGCAGATTGAGGGTCCTTGACGATTGGTGTTAACGTGCCGTCGTAGTCGAACATGAAGAGTCGCCTCTGAGAAATTCGGTACTGGCCGAGCAATTTGGCACGATCGAGCACAGGCGTGGCGATTGATTGGTCATGCGAAGACAAATTGGTCAGTAACCGCTTGACATAACTGATCGTCCACGCTTGGACCGTGTTTATCGTGACATGTTTGTAGAGCAGGTCGTGCTTCTCGCTCTTCTCCGACTCGGACATCGTGAGAGCGGCATTGATCTCCTCTGCAGTGCCACCGAGATCCCAAGGATTGATGTGAATGGCATTACCCAGACTGCCAGCAGTTCCAGAGAACTCTGAGATGATGAGTGGACCGTGGTTGTCTCTCTGGCTGATGACATACTCCAAAGCGGTAGTGTTCATTCCATCACGAACACTGGTGATCAGACCGAGATCTGCTATCCGTAGGAGGGCAAAGTACTCTTCCTGAGTCAGATATTGCGGATAATGCTGGACTGGAGTAAAGCTGAGTGAGCCAAAAGAGCCGTTGATTCTAGCGACCAGCTCGGAAATCTTATTGGCCGTCTTGTCGCTCTTATCGTCACGCTCCTCAATACTAGTGGGTGACGTTACTTGAATAAGTACAACTCTGTCGTGCCACTCCGGATGCCGCTCGAGGAAGATCTCGTAAGCCTGTAGCTTCTGTGCAACACCCCTGACCGTGTCAAGGCGGTCTCGGCCAACGATGATCTTCTTGCCCTCGTATAGTTCTCGAAGGGCCTTCATCTTATGCTCGACCCCAGGAGAATCAAAGGCCGCTTGGGTGGTGGCCTCTGCGTTGATGCCAATTGGGAACACGTCCACTGGAACGTGTGCGCCGTAAGCGTCTACGCCAGCGCTGGAAGAGTCGAAGCCGAGGATGCGAGTACAGCATGATGAGAAGTGACGTGCATAACTGTATGCCTGAAAGCCGATCATGTTTGCACCCAGCATGCCTTCAAGGATCTCCTTGCGGCGTGTGAGGCAACGATAGTACTCGCTACTTGGGAATGGTACGTGAAGGAAGAAGCCAATGTAGATGTTCGGAATCCGCTGGCGAAGCAAACTGGGCAACAGTAGGAGATGGTAGTCATGAATGAGCACAATGTCGCCCGGCTTGTAGCTGTTGATGATGGCGTCTGCAAAGGCCTTATTCATCATGTAGTAGTCAGCCCAGGCCTTGCGCAGTCCTCGGCCGTCCGTTGGCTCGTTCTGCTTGTAATGAAACAGAGTGAAGAGCTCGTGCTCGCCATAGCGTCGCCAACGTGCCTGGTTTTTGAAAGCGGCGACTTCGTTCTCGTCGATGTCGTCCCATAGCCAAACGGGAGCGACCTGGCCGCCCTGTTGCCGTTCAAGCTGCTTCTCCAGCTTGCGACGATCTGCGAGCGGAATGTGGAGCTCTGCAAGCTCATGAGGCTCGATTGGCTTCTCGCCACGATTGACCGGTATAGGTGCCGAGGCCTTGTTGAGTGGTATCGAGTCCATAGAGGTCATGCCATTAGTAGCGGTAGGCTCCTTCCGCTTGAAAGCGCGATCAATTTCTCCGGTCCAGCCGACAAGTGTATGCTTCCAGGGAGAGTTAGGGGAAGAAAGATATGCGAAAGAATCGAACAAGGCCGATGTGCCTCTTCGTGAGTGGAGCTCCTGTTGCTGTGTTAGCTACATACTTGCATGGACTAATCATGTGATACACACCCATTCTCCTGAAGTCGTGTAGCCGATCTTATAGGGTACACAGAATGCAGCACTAATGATGTCGCCGCTCAGTGTCAGGTTGGGATGCGTTGCATGTGGATCGAAGGACTGAAGCTCCTGCCTCGATGGAGTGGTTCCCGTCAGACTCAGGCGTCGAAGCAGGTCCTCTCCGTTCTGCACACCAGCTGCCCCGTCTGCATGGCCATTGGCGCCGATTGCCTCGAGGATATGTTGAGGTGGATTGCCGTGGGGGATACCAGCTGTGGGATCTGCGAATGGATTCCTGTCCTCGCTGCTGACCGTGGGAGTGACGGGGTTCTGCAGAGCTCTGTTCTGCTCGCTGAGAGCTGGATTGACGGTCTCCTGCCTTACCGCGGAAGGTCGCTCACTGCCAGACATTTGCCAACCTTGGCGGACGAGACGTTGCTCGAAGTCTTCGCACTGCACAGTCAAGTCAGTCAGTAACACTGTTGACAACGCTAGCCGCTGTTCCGGGACCTGCCACGACTCGCACAGCAGGTGCCGATCGTGGTTGGCGTGAAGCCCGACAGGCAACGACGTCTCTTCATAGCCTCGGCAGCAAACGAGGCGTGGACAATGGCGCAAACAGTGACTTACAGGAATACCGTGTGTATATCAAGGAATGACCTGTATGCGCGTGCGGGTAGGCTTGGTTGCGGTGCAATTGGCTGCAGGAAGCTGATCCTTTGGGTCGATCGGCACGTCGCACAGTCGAGCTGCAGGTGGAGGTCGTGTGGTCGTCAGGGAGCGCGCGAAGGAGGACAGTGGCGCGCACAGGAAGGCGAAGGGAGTGTATGCAAGTGTCGTGAAGCAGCAAGCACAGATGGGATGCTGGGATCCTGGTTTGTCACATTGACCTCATCAGAGACGTGGGCCACATGCATTTTCGACGCCCGCAGTTCATCCCTACATGTACGCTTCGAAGCGCTCGGGCGTCGGGAAGAGCCGCCCCGCGGATGGCCACGTGCTCTCCTTCCGCGTGCAAGCTGCACATGGCCTTGAAGTTATGATGGAGGTCTGCCACACCTTCATGTGTTCAGGTACATCTCGGTAGTGATAGGCATCGACCAAGCTTGCATCTCAGCGAGCCTTCATCTACTAGTCGGCTCGATGAAGCCGCGCAAGCATCACCAAGCGGCGTCTGACATCGACCCACTCTCGAACCACATCGCAGGTCCAGAAACTTCAAGAAGTCCTGAAGCGTTGCAGCGCAGCAAGCCTACCTGGCGACAACGAGGCGGGCGTGCACACTGTAGCATACGACAATACCGCCGGAGTGATTGGCGCTGTTTTCTCGATCACGTAGTCGATAAAGAGTGTCGCCGGACCATTGCGGGATGAACATAGCAAAGCGAAATGTTTCTACACCTGTTCTATCTTCTCGCTTACTGCCATGCCAATGGCAATACTGTCTAGAAGTAGCCATTGCTTGTTTCTTCTCTTGCCCCATTCAATCGTCGCGTGCCAAGTCTACACGAGCGCCCTGACCCCCATCACACATTGATCCACAGTGACCGTTGGTGGGGTGTCTTCGCTGGCAGAAGAGCAAGAGGAGGGGCACACGCACAAGCTTCCGAATTTGCGAGCGACTGATCACTTCATCACAACAACACCACAAAAAGCCTACCACGACACATCCTCTCGCTCAACATGGCCGAAGAGGCAATCCAAGACTACAGTCTTGCCAACCCCGATACCCTCACCAAGTACAAGACTGCCGCCCAGATCTCGCAGAAAGTCCTCGAGACAGTCGCAGGTTAGCAGCGCTGTCACACTGCCAACTTCCGCCCAAGGCTGACTCGGAACAGGATGGTGTACTGAAGGTGCAAAGATCGTCGAGATCTGCCAAAAGGGTGACAAGCTTCTCGAAGAGGAGGTCGCAAAGGTCTACAAGGGCAAGAAGGTCGTCAAAGGCATTGCCCACCCATGCACTGTCTCGCCGAGCTCCTATGTCACTCCCTACACCCCGCTCGTTTCCGACGACGAGGAAGCTGAGAAGACACTCGAGGCTGGAGAGGCAGTCAAGATTCAGCTCGGTGCACAGATTGAAGGCTTCGGCTCGATCGTGTGCGACACAGTGCTCGTAGGCGCGAAGGACAAGGCAATCTCTGGCCGCCCAGCAGACCTGCTGCTCGCAACACACTACGCGAATGAGCTGCTCCTCCGCTTGATCATGCCACCGGGTCTTTTGGCGCAAGGTACAGATGAAGAGAAGAAGAAGGCTCGGTCGGTCAAGCCATATAGCCAATCCAAGATCACACAGCTGCTCGAGAAGGTGGCCAAGTCATACGAGTGCACACTGGTGGAGAATACGACTTGCTGGTTGTTCGGCAGGAATGAGATCGAGGATAAGAAAAAGATCATCCTGTCACCCAGTGAGGGCGTCAAGGGTGAAGGTCTGCCTGAAGTGGGAGAGGCTTGGGGTATCGAGGTCGGTCTCAGCGTTGGTACGGGCAAGGTCAAGACACTCTCCAACAGGCCAACTCTCCACCGAAGAACCACAACGACCTACGGCCTGAAGAGACCCAGCTCGCGTGCCACCCTTTCAGAGGTACAGAAGAAATTTGGAACTTTCCCCTTCAGCTTACGGCAGCTCGATGATGAGCGTGCAGGCAAGATTGGTGTCGTTGAGTGCGTTCGTGGCGGCGTTGTGCGCCAGTACGAAGTCATCGGATCGACTGACGGCGAGCCTGTCAGCCGTCTATTCACCACTGTTGGTAAGTCTTGCAGACGTGATACCAACCCGGTGTCTACAGTGAGCTCTTTGCGGCTATAGCGCTAACTCTCTATAGCTGTCACCAAGAACGGCGTGCAACGTCTGGCGGCACCACCCAAGCATGACATCTCGCAATGGAAGTCGGACAAGAAGATCACGGACAAGGAAATTCTGAAGATCCTGGAGCAGCCACTGTCAAAGGAGGCTAAGTCCAAGCCGAAGAACAAGAAGAAGAAGAAGAAGCCAGCGAAGAAGGCCGCTCCAAAGGAGGAGGAAGAAGAAGAGGACGACGATGATGATGAGGAGGACGACAGTGACGATGAATGAGCTACGAGCTCGAAATGAGTACTCAAAAGTAGCACGTCCTGAGCCAAGTAGTGCTCCAACTGCCGGTCCATTTTTGGCCGGATACTTCGGGGTGAAGCTGGGGTGAGCAGTGGAAACTTGTCGAGCACGCCGATTGGCATGACCTCCTGTCCCGAGTACAGAAGCTGTGAGATTCAGCACTGTGTCTATATCGACTAGGAAAAAGCGACGAATGGCAGTACCCATCGATATGCGTAGGTTGTGTTGTCTGCTTTTTCGTCGCATGAGGTATCGTTGTGGCGCGTTCCTTGGTCATCGACTCGAGAAAGTCGTGGTCCACTTCGTTCTATTGAAATGACATTTCTTCCGCATAACTGCTGCGACTATCGCCACGAGTACATTCGCAGCGGATCGTGACAGTGCATTATTGAGCAGCGATAATCGTTTCGAGGGAACGCCAAACTGTGTTTCACGAGATTGTCGAGTCTGCTGTCGTAATTGATGAGGATACGGGACCTGGAAGCCCGGAACCGTCGTTTGCAGGCCGAGACGAAGACTCCTTTCAACACGCACCTGTATTCACGCGTTCTTTCGCGCTACAACACCGGTCCTTGCCACCACTAGGCACAGCATCGCCCTGGGTACCATGTGACACTGTTTCAAATGTATATACATCGTGCTAACCATTTCGCAGAGGCGTATGCGCAACCGAAGTAATATGCCGTCCATCCGCAACAGGGTCGCAGTCGACGATTCCCGAAGGAGTAGCTCGCGTGGTCCAGTGCAGCAGGCACGACAGACGTCGCGCCCTCCGTCGACGGGCTCCGGGAAGGAGAAGGGGAAAGACAAGACGTTCATGGATCGTTGGGTAGAGCCTTCCCTGGCGGCGCCCAAGCCGAGTTACCAAGATCATGGTGCGGGACCGTATGGCGTACTCGAACATATGCAACCGCTGGGAGAGGTGCCGAGTGCAAAGGTCAAGGCAAGAGTGAAAGGGGACGGATCGCGCAAGTCGGTACTCGGGCGCAGCTCTGCGGCCCTGGGCGCGGATGCTCAGGAGACACCTGAAGGGACACCAGCACCTACAGCAGACACGCCAAAGCCTATGGATCTGCCTGTGCAGCAGCCGATTGTGATTGATGATGAGAGGGATGCAGACTACGCGCCGACGGCAAACGGGAAGAAGAAGGAGCGTGCTACGCGTACTCGAGCTGTGAAGCGGAAGAGTGAATCGACATCATCAGCAACGCCTACAGCACAGCCGTCTCAGACGATTGCCATCCCTCACAAGAAAGAAGTCACTTTCGAGTACGATGGGGAGAAGCTGCTCAACGTCGTAGAAGCCGCCAAAGCTCGTGCACGCGAAGTGGGAAAACCGGACCTTGCCGACGCTGTACATGCCATTTACCTCCAGAGCTTGGAGAACTTCCAGCTCAGAGTCTTACTCGAGGCCATCCTCACGCAGCGGGCGACGCCAGAGCAGAACGCCGAGTTTCAACAATACGTGCGAGCAGCCAAAAAGAAACTCAAGGACGCCAAGCTCCAATCCCGGCACCAGCCGGCGAAGACAATTGGAAACGGGACAATAGAGAAGACTTCAGCTATTGCTGCTCCACCTACACCAAAACTCACGCTGAATCCTGCTCCTCATCGTCAAACAGAAACTTCATCTGCAATCCCTTCGACAGAAAGACAAGAACCTACCAAAGCACGAATAACACTCAAAGTCAAGTCACCACACAAGGACCCAAACAGACATCGTTCACACCACGGCAAGATGTCAGTGTCTCCCAGGAAGCGCGAGCGTGCCAACAGTAACGCCAGTGACTCTTCCCTCACCGACCTGACCTCGAACGACGGCGAGGACGACGTGGACGCTGATCAGCGGGAGATCGACGGTGATGTGGCAGGTCCATCTCCCAGAACCAACGGCACCGGAGTTAAAGACCTCGCAGCAGAGCGTGGCTCTCTGGCAGTTCCTGGGACTGCTACGAAACGGTCTTCAGCAGAGGCCGAGCTAGAGCAAGAGCGCGATCGCGAGATGGCTGCCAAAAAGCAAAGACTTAGTGGTAGCGTCAAACGCGAGTACGACTTTGAGGAGAGCAATGTCCGACCATCTCTATCTGCAACTCGACTACGTGGGCCAAAGCTCAAAGCCAATGCACTGGCACCACCCTCTCTCAAACTTGAGCCAAATGGCAGTAATATTGCGAGCGCCCGAGGAAGTCGCGCACCATCTATGGACGTCGACTCGCCACTCTCAGCTCTGTCATCACCAGTAACATCACGACAAAGTACTCCCAGAGTCTGGCAGGTGAAGCCCAAGCCGAAAAAGAGAGCGAAGACGAAGCAATCGTAAGTACTCATTTCTCCTGTCGTATGAACTCACCCATACCGTGCGCAGTCCATTCATCAGCAGTATATCACACGGCCACAGGACAATCATGTTGACGTGCCATGTGTTTGCTGGATGGAATGTGCCTGCGGCAGGGCATTTCATCGTCTTGCATCTCACGGTGCGGGGCAGAAGAATCAATGTACAATATTCCAAGCAGTTCACACCTCGCAACAGACAAATACTGACAAGACGTCTTATCGTTAGGCCCGAAAAGAAGCAACAGGCAGCCTTCAGCGGCATGTCAGGTGTTGGTGGCGCAGGAAGGGAAAGCCCAGTCGGGGATGATGACAATGAAGAGGTAAGACAACGCGCAGGCTGCGCGCTAAATCTCGTCTTCCGCTTTCACACAACTTTCTCCCTGCACAAACAACCACATTCTCATGCATCTGCCCCAACGCCCGGTTCCATCCCCAGATTTACTTTATATGCTTCCTGCGAGATACAAGCATGATCTGACACACATCGAACAGCTTGGGTCCGAGAACCAGGACTATTGCTCTGCCTGTGGCGGCAGCGGCTATCTACTCTGCTGTGATGGCTGCGATCGCTCCTTTCATTTTGGTTGCGTGGATCCGCCTCTCAACCCAGATGCGGAGGAACTAGACGAGCCGTGGTATTGTAACATCTGCGTGGCGAAGAGACCGATCCGACCCGAGTCACCAGAGAAGCCCACTCGTGGTCTGTTTGCGCCTCTCTTCGGCAGCTTGAAGAAGCGAAATCCGACCAACTTTAATCTGCCTGAAGACATCAAGAGCTACTTCGAGGGGGTCTCGAATGACAAGAATGGCGCATTCGTGGAGTCCATGAATGCCACAAAGAACACCAGGTATCCCTTGCGCCACCTCGCGTGCAAAGATTTCATACTGACCAACATGGCAGGAGCCGACCCGGATATTCAGATGATCAACCAGACTACTACCGCCTGCGCGACAGCAAAGGCAATCTCGTATTATGTTACGCGTGCGGCAAGTCCTCTCACATCAACCCATTCGTGGCGAAGCGCCCAATAGTCACCTGCGATCACTGCACGCAGCACTGGCATCTCGACTGCCTTGACCCACCTTTAGCCAATCCACCAGCGCTCAATCAAAATGGAAAGAAGGTTCACGACTGGATGTGCCCGCTGCACGCAGACCAGGAACTTCGAAGAGTCGACACCGCTTTACTCATCCGCCACCACCGTCGTACCGTCCACCTTCGCAGGCCCAGGGTGCCGAAGGTGCAGGAAACAGCCCTCCCCCGTGGCTCTATCAACAACGGCATCATCGATGTCGCCGAAGACGCATCTGACGAGTCTGACAGCGAGTTCTACGAGGAAGGCGACGAAGCCGAGGGCATCATCATGAAACTTCCAGCTCGTGGCATCATGCTTGACTTCATCGACAAAGTGAAGAGGTAAGCACTCCTTCTCAGTCCGTGCGAAGACATGCTAACGAGATACAGTACGCGAGTACAACAATATCACAACGATATCATCTCCTCCAAGCGCGCCCGTCTCACCGAGAACAACAACACCGCTGCGGTTCCAAGCGCACTAGAACAAGCCAACTTTTTCAGACGGCCCTTCAACGAGAAGCAACTCGCACTGCAACTTACCCAGTTCGCGAGCGAGAACAAAGACTTCGACCTTGGCAGTGACCGGGTGGAGAACTTGGTCGGCACCTTAATCGTAAGTCTTTCGTACCCCTTACTCTTAGTCCTTGGACATGACGTCAGCAACAAGACTAACCACTCGATGATCGCAGGCTGAAGCACCATCTGAGGTTGTTGGCAACATGATGTCCGAGGAGACAAGGCAACCGAAGTCTGCATCTTCTGCTGTCCCGCCATCACCGCCAGCGTCGGAACAGACTGAGATTTCCGAAGAGAATCGTCGAGAGCTGGAGATGTTACGCGACCTTATCAACCGCAAGCTGGACGGCGCAAAGTCGTGAAGCAGCATCTACGAGATCTGATGCGCTATCATCAAGGACCGGCGACATATTGCACAGCAGTGGTGCGCCGCCCGATCTGCCTCGCAGAATGTATTACCATGTTTCAGGCCCTCGCGGCCTTCACTCGGCCAGTGGCTGGGGAGATGCCACGGCAAGTTCGCCTTACGGCTTAGCGCCGAACACGTAACCGCATGACCACGACACATGGCAAATGGAATCGGACTTGCTTCTGGCAGGTCATCACGAATTACCTTTCCACGACCGCTACAAGGTGAACAGAAGTTGTCACAATGCACAGACTGAGAGACTGTGTTAGCTGAGCGCTACGCCTCAGCCAGATTGTATCATCCACCAAAACCACGCTTCGTGCCCACTCGAGGGGTATACATGCAGTGGTGAGTAATCATGCGAGAGACATGGAATGAAGGCACGGCAGTTGTATTTTTGCTTGAGAATTCATGTCTTCACACCACAGCGGGCAATTGAGGAGGATCCATCGGGGGAAGTTTACACGCTTGAATTTGCCTTTACTGAGGTGGTGCCTGGGGAAGGTACGGGTAGCCTTGATAATGCAAACGGCGTGTACATGGAGCAGGACATTTGATCATTCGCTCACTCCTTGACTGTGCCATGCCTGCTGCTGTACTGCTTTGCCTCTGCTGAGCAAGGCGTTTAGACCTCATGGTGAGGTGTTCAAGAATCTGTCATGTCGCGCTTCGCTTCGCTTCGTCTGTATACACGTCTACGGGTCATCTCTACAATTGTGTCTTGCAACATCGACACGGACACGTCAGAGCTTCGGTCTGTACCATCGCCCATTCAACCCATCCCTCACCTCCTCCTGCTCGCCTTGCCACTCTCCTTCTCCTCCCTCAACCTTTCCTCAACCTTCTCCAAATGCTTTTTATTCTTCAAATGCACCTCAAAATCCGTCACCACGCTTTCCGGCTGGGCCGTATAAATCTTTCCCTGGCAGTCCGTGCACCTGATGCGCGGGAGGTATTGAAGTTTCTGGCCTGGAGAAGCTCTATCGCCGCGTTGAAGTTCGGTCTGTTCTTTAGGGAGGACTTTGCCACTTTCGACGTCGACGACGTAGTGGCGCATGAAGGGTTTGAAGTTGGCTTGAGGGTGACGGGAGCGAAGTTCGGACATGGCGATGTTCAGCCAAGGTGGTGGGTCGGGCTGGGAAGTGTTAGTGGTGGGAAAGGGGGAAGGGTTATTATGAATGACTCACTGTTGTGGCATCGGGACCAGGCCAGCGGTCGATGTCTACTGCGCCGCGAGAATCGTAGCTGACCTGGGATTGTTGTCGTGCCGACGAAGGTGCTCGAGAATGAGAGCCGTTGGGTTGTGGTGTGCCACGGGCCGGCGGTAATGATCGAGGTGTCATCGTGGGCGTACTCGTGCCCCCTCTAGTCGGCGTGGCGACTCGAAGAGCAGTATGTGTCGGCGCTGGTTGTGATGCGTAACCAGAAAGCGGATACGCCGCAGCACGTTTCTTCGCTTCGTAGTCTGCGATCCATGACTTGAACTTGGCTCGAGGTAGTTTAAGCCTCACGATCATTTTGTCATCCTCGTCCTGGATTATGCTTTCTTCACGAAGCATGCTCTTTCGTGTTGAAGCTCTGGGTTCTGTGGTGGGCGGCGCTAAAAGTTGAGAATCTGGCGTCGCAGATCGTCCATAGCCAGCACGCATGTTGGCTTGCGCAGCGGCAGCAGCACCACGCATATTACGCGTTCGTGTCGTGCCACTGGCCACAATGGCCGAAGGTGCAGGCGACTCTGCTCCTGACTCTTCGGTATCAAGATCTTCTGAGTCGACATCGCCGTCATTCCGTGCTCCGCGTCTGCCTCCTCTGCCACCACGCCGTGTTTTGGGTATACCAGTGGTCTCGAAAGTCTCTACAGCGCCCGGTATCACAGTGTGGACGATCAGCGATCGTACAGTCCGTTGCCTGTCCTTCAGATCTGGAAGTGCTGGTCCACCACGCCTGTTCAATTGTCGTTTCTGCGCTCTGTGCTCGCGCATCATCGAAGTTTCTGTCCGTTCAAGCTCGGCCTCGCTCATCTCGTACATGTACGGGGTATAATCTTTCTGGGCTTGCATTGGCCGGAACGCACTGTGTATAGGTCCCGCTAGGAAGCTTTCCCTCAGTTCCGGGTCTTCCACGGGTCTTCCATCAAACGCATGGTTGGTGAGATATAAGCTCTTCGTGTACAGCTGGCTTTGCTCGCGTATCGTGTGCGCGATAGCCGTGGTAAACTCTCCGCTGAGCGCGTTCTCCCAGGCCATTTGACGCGCGAATTCCTCGGGCGAGTTGAGCGGATTATTGATGTCCCATTCGAATTGATCGATGAGTGTGATGCGTCCAATGGTGATGTTCAGCTTGACCTGTATCCGCATTTCATCATCCTTGTGATCATGGTATGGCTTTCCAGACTCCACAGGTCCATCTTCTACAACCATATGGGGATAGTAGTTGTTGATCTGGTCCTGCATTTCGCTGTTCACCTGGCGCTTGATCTCTGGTATTGATTCGAGTGGCAGTTTCAAGTCTTCAAGAAGATAGTCCGCAAAGAGGTCCTGCGGTATTAGTTTCTCGTGCAGATTCCACGTGAAGGTGTCGCGCAGCCGCAGCTTGTCCAGCTCGATGTCCAGTCGTATAGGCACGAGCTCCTCGTGCTGGTCCGCCTGCTGCTGGGTGTCCTTGCGCGCGAAGTGAATCGGCCTTGACTTCCTGCCCTTGGGAGGACCTCTGTTGCTGCTGTACACGATCTGGGGCCGACTGTTGGTCGTGCCATTGCCAAATCCCGCGAATCCATACCCGTATATAGAGCCAGGATGTGTCTTTCTGACCTGCGCGACCTCTTGGGTGTAGAAGTCCTTCTCCACCTCCTTGTACTTGACTAAATCACGCGACCTTGGCGCTTGGTCGTTCATCGCGGCGGCATGGAGGAGATCGCGCTGGACATAGCGATCCAGCAGGACCTCATTATTGTTGAGTCGCGGCTCATTCGCGCCATCGCTACTCGCGGCGGTCTGGCTGACGGGCAGCTGGGTGCCATCGCGCGATCGCTTGCGACTCAATGGCGGCGCGCCATTGGTCTGCGCAGCGCCGTTGGAGAGAGTCGATGACTGCGCGGATGCTGATTCAGGAGACTCGGTCGCGTTCAGTCCAGCCGCGACCATTGTTTCCTTGGCCTTTTGTTTTCCTTCTCGAATCGCGTCCGATCCACCTGCATTGGAGTTTGACTGCTGAGTTATGGCACTGGCACTGTCGCTATCGGAGGTGTGTACTGCGCCGGAGTTGTTGCTCTGGGTCGGCCATGATGCGGAGGGCTGCGCGGACATTGTGGGGAGGAGGGCGGGAGGGCGGCGGCGCGGAATCGAATGCTACGGCGGAGGCAGCATCAAGGCTGCGCGCTATCCTTTCGCAGTCATCAGTACGGGCACGGATACACGCGAGTGGCATGGCAGTGGAGTCGCGGCCGTGGTAACGCGGGCTGTGAGTGCGGTGCCGGGGGCTGTGCTGACGGCAGAGGGAAAGAGGAGTCGGGGGCGCGCAGAGGGAGACAGGGCGGTGGACGGTGGTGCAGAGGGGAGGTAGACTCGTGGTAGACACTCAAACATACCTAGAATGCCTAGCCACACGCGCTTCCGACTTGTAAGATAAAGTGAGAGATGGCACGCGTCCCTAGGCGATGGCTCTGTCCTGGTCAAGGAAAGCCACACGCACGCACGCTCACTGCGAGAAGGGCTTGCCGAGACGCCGACCCAGTTACTTAGCTACCTACCTCTTACTACCATACATGAACGACATCACAACCATCGCCAACACCGTTCATTCACCTTGCAGCCGACCGCCGAACCGGCAAGAGGCGGCGGCCGTATGTAGCTGTTGGGTATGCACACATGGACTGGAACGATTCCTCCGCGCAAGCAAGCAACCAAGCAACCAAGCAACCAAGCAACCAAGCAAGCTTGTCGCTGACACCAGACACCTTCGCGCTAAACATGCACCCAAATCTATCACAGTCACAGTAGCACTCCACGAGTCCACGTGCTCCGATCTGCCGCCGACCATCGTGTGTGATCGTCTCTGCTTGCCGTGAAATCAGCGCCTCAGAGGCAAGGAGCATGCCCGGCTTGGTCACAGGCCCTGTGTTTCGCTGCTGTCCCTGTGCTTTCTTTCCCTTGTCGCTCCTGCTTTACCTCAGCGAGCTCAGACACGCTGCTTGGCTTGCGGCAAGGCGGGCACTAGCTTTGAGCCAATCAGAGGGCAAGGTGAGTGCAATCGCGCAGCGAGTCTGAGAACGATTGGGGCCGCTTGTCGTCGTCTATCGGAGCTCCCCGAATTCGAGTTGGACAAAGTCGATTTTTGTATTCGAAGGCATACATCGATATTATCGGGGCTATATACGCGGGTATATATATATCGAGTATATACC
>MWSO01000245.1:0-53391 GCA_002116355.1 Dothistroma pini CBS 116487
CCGTGGGAGAAGTAGAGAGTCTAGATACGTGAGTACTCAGTATCCTGATGTTTGCGCTTTTGTTTCTCACCTTGCCCTTGGTAAGCATTGGCTTGATGTGTGGCCATGTCTCACTCTGCGCAGCGTCACTGAGCAGGTTCATGATGATGGTGCCCTTGTTGATGGCCTCATCGATGTCGAAGAGGTTCTTGCCCTCGACCCATCCATCTTGCTGTGCCTCCTTCCAGCTGGCGCCGCCCTTTCGCACACCAACAATGACGTTCAGGCCGTTGTCACGGAGGTTGAGACCTTGACCGTGACCCTGCGAACCGTAACCGATGAGGGCGAGAGTGTCGTTCTTGAAGTATTCCTGTCCTGTGTTAGCGCAATGCGACGTCAACGGGCACTCTGCGATGACACGTGAGTCACAATGCTAAGGAGAGGCATACAAGGAGCTTGTCGCGCGGCCAGTCATCGCGCTCTGGAGGTTGCAGTCAGCCATTGAAACACATACACTGTCCAGATCGTATCATACCGTAGACGACTTCCTTGTCGCCGGCGAAGTCGACGGTCTTCTTGCCTCTGCTCTGCTGCACGAACGCAGATTGTGTGGCCTTGAGCGCTGGCTGGAGGCTGGGTCTGCTGGCGTTGGCGGCGCTCACGAACGATCGCTGCTGGACTTGAGGAGCCTTGAGCTGGCGGAGAGATGTGCGCAGGGCGCGGGATGCGTTCTTGGAGGCCATTTTGGATGCGGTGGTGTGGTGCAGAGAGGAGAAGTTTGTGCAGCTTGGAGCAAAATAATATTGGATGCAGCTTTCCAACAATGCTCTCAGTTCTCTCCCGAGGTCGGGGCAGCTAGCCGGAAAGGGCGTCGAGTCTCAGTTGCTGCCTCTCCTGACCGTGCAGTTGCTGACCTCCAGCTCGAGATCCATCTTCTCCTCTGCTTTCTCATGTACACACTCCAAACACACCACAACACGAACGCCAGCTCGAGCTCGATGTCCTGACATTGAAGCCGCCGTGAGCTTTGAAGACGATCGTGAGACCGTCCGCTCCGACAATCGGCACATTACCTCCGGCTTCACCAGCCATTCTGTGTATACAAAAGTGCCTGTACAGGAAAACATAGTCCGGCTACTCCGTCTAGACCTCAGCCAGGGCGGTTCCGATGCCACGGTATGCTGCTCATCGCATGCTGCCTCCCTGGAAGACTGCCCAGAGTTTGAAGCATTGTCCGACTGCTGGGTGAATCACACACAGCCGCAGATCATCGGTGTCAATGGCTACCGCTTCGAGATTACGAGCAATTTGGAGTCCGCTTTACCTCATCTAAGACGCACATAGCGGCCGAGAAGGCTATGGGTCCATGCGCTGTGCATCAATCGGAATGATACGACTGAGCGCGGATCTCCGGTCGCACCTGATGCGCAAGATCTACCAAAAAGCGAACAAAACTCTTCCTTGGGTTGGAGAAGATGGCGGGAGTCGTGAGCAGGCCCTCGAGTCTTTGACTTGGTATGCTGGCCGCAAAGCCCTCATGTACCTTACGGATGTGGATGGCCATCACAAGCAATATGAAGCTGAAGGATGGCCAGCTGTCGCTGACCTCATGAGCCGGGAGTACTGGCGTGGACCGTGGGTCATGTAAGAGATCGCCCTGTCCCGCATGCATCCTCGGGTCATCTGTGGCCAAAAGAGTATATTGTGACGTGCTCCTGCAAGTCCTAGGAACTGGTGGGTCTGCATACTATGTGATGCGCTTGAATAGAGTAAGAGGAGCCACAGCCCCGTATGCAGAGCAGGACAGCGTCAAAGGCCCGAAGAAGCAGGGTCGACACATCATCTTCCTGCTTTCATACTCATCAGGCTTCAGAACCACGGTGTCCGTCGACGGAGTGTACGCGCTTTACGGCTTGCTCAGGGTTGCAGGTATTGTTGACTTCAAGCCAGACTACACTAAGACTGTCGTAGAAGTCTACCGAGATATCACTGCCTACGTGTTGCGTGTCAAGGGTGGTCTGAACATACTCAAGCTACGCTCCCACGATCAACAAGCTGATCTTCCGAGCTGGGTCGTGGACTTGTCAGAGCAGCCTCCGCTGTCTCTCCAGTTCCGAGCAAATGTCTCTGGGAAAAGCCAGACCGACCTGAGATCGGACAGCCATCAGGCCTAAGCATGGACGTCGAACTTATGAGCTTCACGGTGACCGGCACTGTCGTTGCCAGGATCACATCTGCTGACTCGATACCTGCCTGCCTAGCCACAGCATTTTTCGGCGCGCCTCCGAGGTATCAAGCACCCAACTGTTCGGTGGAGATAGTTTGCGCTTGAGCGATAGCTCAGCTCTGGAGTACTGGAAACGGACCCAAGATTATGGTTACGCCATATCACTTTGCCGAAATGTGCTCGAGTACCTTTCCAGGTATCTAGATACAGTCAATTTCTTCTGTGCAGACAAGGGGACCCGCCTCTCTCGTGGCTACCTCGTTCTTGGGACTGGAAGCAAATGCTGGACGAAGCGCCGACATGTGACCGGCATGAATGTCCTTGTGACAACGAGACTGATCATACCTTCGATGAACTTTATTGGGCCGCTCTTACTCCACTTCTAAGCACGCTGAGCTCGATGCTCTGTAGCCGTACTTGCTCCCGGATTGAGGAAGAGGTAATTGGTGTCGGTCTCGTGGGAACACAGCCTGGTGACAAGATAGTCGCGTCGCAGTCCACGAAACAGCTCCACTTTTTGAGGTCAATCAGCGACTCTCATCAGTATGTAGGCGCTGCGATTCTGGTGCCTTCAGCGGATGACAGAGCCGCTCACTCTTTGAAAACTCTTATTGAATCTATTGGCGAAAGTCCGTAGCAGAGAGAGTGAGACAAGGATTTCGTGATCCCATAGCCTTGGTCGCTCTATCTTGTGTTAACGCTGCCAAAGGAGGGAGAGATATTGATAATCCATAGCAGACAAAAGAGAGAACCAATCCAGATCGAATCGTATCACATTGACAGAACCGAACGTCTACAGTACAGGAAAGCAAGACAGATGCCTCCATCCAACCATTTCCGCCACCCTTCTAGCACGAAGCACCAGTCGGCACACCTGTGCAGGAACTGCTCTTCTCACCACCAGTAATGCTAATACCATCCCAAGTCCAGTCACTGCAAGATGCACAAAGAATGTAAACCTCCTCAGCCTTGCTCGCAACAGAACCACTCACATCCTCAATCGTCAGATCCGTGATCGGAACTCCACTGGTACGGGAACCAGTTGGCGAGCCATTCTCATACTCCTGCTCGACGACAATACCGTACTTGGCGATGTTGGAGAGGGTGATTTCAGAGTAGGTGACGTTCTTGACAGAGCCCGTCGCGTCGTACACTGTCTTAATACGAACACCATTGTCCGATTCAGAAATGGTGTTGTTCGCGATGTAAATATTTGCAACATCGTTGTCACTGCGACCGCCGACTGAGCCAATGGAGAGACCGTGGCGGCCGGAGCAGGAACCGTCAATGAGGGAGATGTCAGTGCCGGACAGGCAGTCGTCCTGATTCTTGACATTCGCACCGGAAATGTACACACCCAGGAACCGATATCGAAGGCGTCGGTATTGTGGCCAAGGGCGTCGCCATCAGAGTTGAGTTCATCGCCGGCGGAGTTGTCGAAAGTGACATCCTTGACTGTGAGGTTTTCGGCGCCGTTGATGGAACAGCACTGGACCGGGCAATTCTTGATGTTCAGGCCCTCGATGGTGGAGTCGATGAGCTTGTGGGCGTAGAAGAACTTGGGCTTGGTCACCCCGCCGTTTGAGCCTTCGCCGTCCCCCCATTTGGCGCCGTTGCCGTCGATTACGTGGCCGGACGCGCCGGTGATGGTGATGTCGGTGCCGGAGAAGGAGATAACGGGACCCTCCCATTCCTTGTATACAACGGTAGTGTTGCCCTGGAACTGGACTGAGGTGCCCTCGGTGAGGCCCGTCATGTCGAGAGTCTCATCAGCTGGGATGGCAATGTCCTTTAGTACGATGTTGGTGCATGATGCCTTGGATGCGATGGCAGTGTCCGCGTCGGTGAAAGTGCAGCCGGAGTCAGCAGTCAGGGATGCTGTTCCGGAGGAAGGAAAAGGTCGAGTCGCTTGAGCTCGAGTAGCTGCCAGTGGAAAATGAACCAGCAGCACTGGTAGTCTTGGAGCTCTTCCTGGAGGATGAGCTTGACCTCTCGTCATCGTTTTCGTCATCGTAGTTGTCGGAATACGACTTCCTCTTGACTCGGGTGACCGATCCGGTGACAAGCGGAGCAGCAGTGCCGTAGACCGCGGTGCCAGATAGGTAGATCGCTGAGCCGATGTCAAGGGCAAATTCGGTCGGGCTCGCGCCGCTGCCATTGCCTGGGACAGTGGTTGGGTACGACTTGCGGCTGTATGTGCCCTGATGACCATGATGACTAGCGTATGGACGCGCAACAGCCAATCCATCGCCAGCACCGAGAAGAAGTGCGGAGGTGAGGACCTTCTGGTAGACCACCATCTTGAGTCTCTCAATAAAGAGAGCTTTAGCGCTGAGGCTTGGAAAGAATGACTGGGATCAGCACTGCTGTCCGGGAACAATCAAGAGATCTCTTGGAAGTCTTGGAGTGAAAGGTTTGCGATGAGATAGAGTGCTTGTGAGGCCCCAGCTCTTCTGTACATCATGCACATGGCGTTTTTGTCTCATAGCTGCAGCTCACATCTGGAATGGCGAGGTCGGACATACGCACGAACTTACGAGATGGTATTGCTCGTTTCGTCCATACTTCCCGAACGAGTACTTGCAAATGAGGGGATCCTCATGAGAGTCCGTCTAGGGTCGAAAGTGGAATTATTTTGGAAGAGAATGGCTCGTTGATGAATGGAAAGAGCTTTTCGCGATCGCTAAGCATCCACAAACATTGCGGCCAAACCGTTGAAAGTGGGCAGGTCGAAGCTGGACGCTGTACTTTGCGCGTAGTTGTTCGATATATATATGAAACATCGGCTGCCGAGTTGAAGCAGACGTGACATGCTAGTTCGGCCGGGTCCACGTGGCGGAGACAGGCATCTTTTCGGCATGATCCGAGGGCATGAAGGGCTACTATACCGATTGCAGACCATCAGAAGATCAGATATGTCCCGAGCAGCAGCGTGTTTCGGTAGTTTGTTCTCCCAAAGTCGCCCGTGGTCACTCTCAAGCCTGGTCTGAAATTCATCCTGCATACATCGGCAGTGCATTGCCGAGATATCCATATTCCATGGCATCATCATGCTCTGTGTTGCCTTAACTCGCACGTGTTCATGACTGGTGGCTCGTTGCGTGAGAGCCGGTGCTGAACGCAGGCGCGTCAACATCCATTGCCATGGATCTGCGACCTCATATCGGGAAATTCTGTTCCAAACATGCCTTCCGCTTCTCACTTTCCGAAGAAGCTGGTGATCTTCGCGTTGCCCTTGGTCGGCGGTCTTGCGATATTGTTGTTCGAGGTGGCACTCCTGGTCTTGCTTGCAGACTTGACAGGTGATGGCGTTGGCTGTTCCAGCTTGATCGCTTTCTTGACCGGGCTCTGTGCAGCTTTGGAAAGAGAGTCGCTGTCAAACTCGTCGATCTCACGCTTGATGCCGTTTGCTACCGGCTCACTCGCAGCCTGTACAATGTCCTGGTCTTCGAGCTCAGCCGTATCCTCCTTGATGCGTTGCGAGAGCTCTTCTTCGGAGACGCCTTCCGGCTTGGGTAGAGGGGCATTGTCCTCGGTGTTCTCGACCTTCGTTGTAGTATCGCGATCCTCCTCCGGGTGGACTTTCACATTTGCACCTTCTGCCTTGACTTCTTCCTCTTTCCTTGCTACCTCGTTCTTGATCGCAACGTCTTTCGCCGTAGCCTTTTGGTTCCCAAAGAAGTTGGCAATGTTCTTCTTGTTTTCCTTACTGTCGACCGGAATGACAAATGACGGACTATTATTCCCGACCTTTCCAACCCCTTTATCCACCGGGTAGCAGTCCAATTCACGATCGAACGGTTTCAACAGACTCTGCAGCTCTTTCGACCATCCGATATTGTTCGGGTCCAACCACATCCTCATCGCCTCACTACCCGGCTCTAGTATCACTGGCATTCGATCGTGCAGAAACTTGAGCTGCTTGTTGGAGTCGGTGGTGATAACAGTATACGTATAGAGCTTCTCCTGGCTACCCTCATACTGAACCATGTCCCAAAGTCCCGCAAAGCACATCAACTGACCATCTTTACGCTTGGTGAAGTGAGGGATCTTCTCCTTGCCGTTGTTCTTCTTCAGCCACTCGAAGAACCCTTCTGCTACGACAATGCATCGTTTCCGCTGTTTCATGGTGTTCCACATGCCGCGGTTCTCAATCAGGCTATCATCGCGGCAGTTGATGGTCTTCATCTGACTGCCATAGTCGGGTGCTCGCTTAGTCCAGAATGGAATGAGACCCCATCGTGCTGCTTGCAGCTTGTACTTGGTCTCGTGCGTCGCTCGTCCGTCTACTGTCGATTGCGGTGGATTCGCCTGACAAGGCGACGGCGGGCCATCATCATTATTTCCTTCTATTTCGTCCTGACCATTGCTACCAGCGCCGCGATCTGAACTATTTGCTCTGTAGATCAGACCATGGTATCCGGGGGCAAAGTTGTACGTCTGTCGGATCCGATCATCGTCGTCGTCCGGAGCTTCTTCGGCCGGCATGTTCTGGTTCTCGAGATGACGCCGCACCAACGACGGCGCCATCGACAGCACATATCGCCCACACATCTTGCTCGTTTTACATGATCAAGAAGTGTCGTACCAAGAAGCAACTCAAACGCGACCTCGAAGCTTGACGCGCCGCCATCAATTAGTGACGCAATCGAGCCGCCGAATTTGATTGACAGCTCCAAATATACATTAACTTTAATGTCGCTTCATTGACTGAACATCAGCTCCTCCACCATGTCTGTCCGACCTGTACTCTCTCTGCTTCTGCGGCAAGGTCTAAGACAAATCCCGCGATCATCTCGACAGCTCCACCATGCCCCAAAACGACCAATCTACCAGCGTCCAACACGTCAATGCCGCAATGGTGGCATCCAGCAACAACGATTCAAGGGCTCCTTCACAGACGGAGCCAATAAGCTATGGAGCGAGAACCCTTTCTCAGCGGTCATGGCAGCCATAGCGATCCTGATGGGAGTGGGGGGTGTCTTCTACGCCAACTACATCTACCAGTCCTATATCATCGCTTCGTTCCATAAGTACCCCGAAGAGGTTGCAAAGAAGCTGCGAAGAGCCATCTACTACACCAATGTGGATCTTCAGCCACAGGAGGCGATCAAGTATTACAGACAGGCGCTGCAGGTAGCGGACGAAGTTGGCATGGATCCGTTTAGTGATGAGATCATTGGTGTGAAGATACAGGTCGCGAAGCTTATGGAGGATATTCAGCAGTGGCATAAGGCGATTGAGGTGCTGGAGAGGGTGCGAGCGGATAATTTGGCGTGGTTGGAACAGAGAGGTGGGTTGGAGGGCAACAGAAAGAGAAGGACCAATGTGCTGGCGAAGACAGTGGGAATTTCGGTCAAGCTGGGGGATCTCTACAGCACGCCCGCCGTCTACGACCGCGAACTCGCGCAGGAAAGATTAGTCTGGGCCGTCGAGACAGTTCTGAAAGAGCGCCAGCGACGGCAGGGCAAGAAGGTCAAGGAAGAGGAAGAAGGTCCATGGATGAACGACGAAGAAGTCGGCGCAGCGTTGGAATCCCTTGCGCACAGCTACGAAGCCAAGGACCAACACTACCTCGCGACACCGCTCTTCCTGCAGGCTCTGAGCCTATACCCGCACAAAGACTGCCATCAAGTTATCCTCATGAACAACCTCGCCTCCAGCCTTGCGCAGCAATCACCCGAAGCGGCGAGAGCAGCTCAGACGTACGCGACGTCCCGTAATATCAACGAACAACCTGCAGGTCTCACAGCGTCGAAAGAGCGCATGATTGAGAATGCAAAGACCTGGGCACAGAAGGCATTGGATGTCGCAGCTGCTATCAAACCTCCTGTTCGCAGTGAGGAGTGCGACGTAGGATGCGCGGTGGCGATGCACAATCTGGGAGAGTTTGCTGAGATGAGCAGGGACGTGAATTTGGCCAGGTCGAAGTACGAAGAAGCGATTGGTCTGGCTCGAGCTATTGGGTTTCAGGAAGGTGTTGAGCAAAGCTCAGCTCGACTGAGGAATCTTGCGAAGATAGCATGAGCTGTGCCTCATGCTGGGCGTGATTCATTCACGTTCCACTCACTGTGTGATGTGCACAATAGCTACATTGTTGAAGGAAAGGCATGCCGGAGCAAGGCGCTCGGAAATCGCCGAGTCCACACATGGACCGAACACGCGGCAGGAAGATTAGTTCACACACGGAGCCTGTCTCCGGATGGTCTCTGCCGTATTTGGTGAGACATGTCTCCCTCGACGCATTATTGACACTCTGTCGGCAAATTTATGCATCGAGCAAGAAGCCAATTCTTGCACATGGAGCATGCTCCGCATAGTTCACAAGCTGCTGTGCCGACGTCAAGCCGTCAGAAGCCGGGAACCTGACCTGGTGTCCGTGTGCATGAGGGAACGAGAGCGTGACCAGAAGGGCTTGGCGCGTTGACCGCCGCTGGTGGGGATGTCGTGATAGAGGTTTACAGGACGCCAACACTTGCTCCAGGGCCCAGAAGTCTGTGCCGTGGTCGTTGTCTGGGGACTTCAATGTGCGGCTGCATGTCTCGGCTACAGAAGCTGCAAACGGCCTCGAAAAGACCGTACCGGAGAGCATTTGCGGTATCAGGGGAAACTGTTTTCAGTGTAGAGACAATCAACCATAGCGGTCGTGGTTGCACTATGGGCAGGAAGGTGATCGTCCTGGTAGCTTGAAGTCATGACGCTGTGAAGAATGACATTACCACTTCTTCCGTAGTCCTTCGAAGATTGTGGGTATGCACATTTTGCGGTCCTCGTGCGGCGCTTCCGACATGGCCATACAAGCGTGGTGAACGTCCATGACCTAGGGTTTGATAGGATTGATCGACAGTAGTAGAGCTTCGCAGGGCCAGGCCTTCATGAATAGCGACGGCACAGCAATGGTTTGGCTGTCTTCACGGCGCGGCACAGCAGCGCCACGGGCTGCGGCAGGCGTTCGCACCTGCAGTTTCGATCTTGGGGCGGATCTTGCTTGGCAGGACGACGAGGCTTTGCGCGCCATCGTTTCGCGGTCCAAGACATGAAGTCGCTGGTTGGACTCGGAAACGTTGGTACTGGAAAGACAAGTTGATACCATGCATCGAAGGGTCGGGTTGGCTGTACTGGCAGTGGGCGGAGTGGTGTCGGCTAGAGAGCTCTTTGCCCATGTATCTGCATGAATCCAGTCCGTGCATCCTGGTTTCATGAGTCGTGATGTTTGCGCTGTTGGCTAGTTGATCAGTCTTGCGCGACTCAAACATGATATGCTGCTCAATTTGTCGATTTTATTGCAAAGGCGGCCTCTGTGTTGCCCGGCAAAGGAAGGCGGTGGGCATCTGCTGGTTGCCAGTCATGTTCCCGGAGACGATGTTGGGTACTCGCGCATATGGGCGCCGTTGCGATGCGAAGTCACAAGGGACGAATGACCTCGCACATGCATAACGGGCGGTGCCAGCTGGCAGTACCGCGCTCGCATGGGACCGAGCCTCGTGCAGTAGCTGCGGCTATGAGACGGGCCTTGATGATGTCGGTCGGCGAGGTAGTCTATCGCGTTGCGTCGGTTGAAGTGCTCGGTCTACGAAGTCTGCAGTGCTCGAGCTTTGATCGATGTTCGTCTACGGCGCTTCTAGCGGCGCTCCACTCTAGTTCTACCGCAAACCTTGGACCGTGTAAATGTCTCGATGACTTCGTCTCATGCCGGGATCTTAGAGCTGTCCCGGTCTGGCACGGCGTGGCTACTCAACTCAGCGATGGTGGAGGAACAATCGGTGTCAAGCATGATGACAGCAAGTGAATAACAAGGGCAGCGGGAGGTTGTGTCTTGGCTGATGCGACAGGTTACGGGCGACAGGCTTAGGATGTGGATCTGAACATGTGCAAGCGGGCAACGGCGCGGAATCCAAGGACTGGCCGCATATTCTATCTGTGTATCCGTGCAGTCTCGTTTCGAAATTCGGCACCTGGCAGTGTTTATTAGTTCGCACCGCCCGCAGACTCAGACCCACCGGTCGACAGCTCTGCGCATGATGGGTGCGTGCTTGGAGTCCTGTCGTTCGGTGTGGTTGGCTGTTGTTGAGGGATTCGAAGACGCGCTTCGCATTGCCGACGCCGCACTGGCACTGAACGCACGCGACTAGAACTAGCTGCCAGACGACCAGCATCGGTCGGACCAGGCCAGGGTGCTGCGTGTGAGTTCATCGAGGAGGACCTACAACACAGTACATGTAGCCTGGGCCAGTCGTATCGATGGCTGCACTTCCAGGTTGCGTCCCGATGAGAAAAGGTCGACTTCTTCGTTCCTGACCTTCACAACCCTCCGGTGTCCTGCTCCTTCTCATCTCAAGCCATCCTTGACAAAGTGCTGCACTACATATTGACCCCGGGCCCTTGTCGCACCGAGATCAGTTTGCAAAGCAGCTCACTCATCTGGAAAGCGCGACCCAAGGCTCTGGGAACCGACTGTTGCGTGCTCCTCAAAATGTAGTCGGCTGATCCGCACTGAAATTTCGAATTCATCGCAAACACTCAGGGCTATTCAGCGGTGTCAGGTCAGGTCGTCATGGAATAGAGATTTGCTTCTATGTGAGCGCCGACGCCTCTGCCTTGCCGCTCACCTACAACGCTGATCGTATGCTAGATTTACACGATCCAAATCTTTACCGCGAGAATTGGAAAGATGACCTCTCTTTATGCTTTGTTGTCGCAGCAGACACCGAACTTGACGACAAGAAAGGGATTGATCATCTTGGGTTTGCAGCACGACTTTGTATCCCCGAGCGGCAAACTCCCTGTGAAAGATACTGGCTATCTGGACCGCATCGTCGAGCTCGTACCAGCCTTCCGTGAATTTGGCGATGTCGTCTGGGTCCGCAGTGAGTTTGAGACGACGCGGCTGGTGAATGGGCTGGACACTCCTGGCGATACTGTGGTGGGAGGAGGGTCAGATGGCACCGAAGAAGAAGTCCCTGCTTCACCCGTGAGACGGGCGTCTAAGAAGCTAAAGGTAGAGCTGCCATGCTATAATGCAGCGACTCTTACTGACAAGCAACAGGCCTCCCCGAGATCGTCGGACACATACTCCGAGCCAAAGATTGGCGAAGACGATGAGGAATTGTTCCTTAGTCGGACACGGAACCGAGAACCATGTTGCATCCCCGGAAGCAAAGGTGCTGAGTTCGCTGACCAGATCCAGCCTTTGATTCAGCAAGGGAAAGACATGCAGATTGTGAAGAGCCACTATTCGGCCTTTGGCGGAACGTCCCTTCTCATGAAGTTGCGGTCAAGGCTGATCACCGAATTGTTCATCTGCGGCAACATGACAAACCTGTCCGTGTACTCAACCGCGATGGATGCCGCGAGATATGGTATGCAGATCACTCTCATCGACGACTGTCTTGGGTATCGCAAGCAAGACAGACACGACCTCGCCATAAAGCAACTTCGCAACAACATGTCGGCAGGCACCGCAAGCAGCAGGAGTGTTCTTGCTGAGCTTCGAAATCCATCAACGGGGGACGAATATGAGGAAGACGACGACGGCGAAGATACGGCGAGTGAAGCTTCAGAGGATGAACAGCCGGAGACGTCTTTACGTCCTCCGAACGCTGCAGACCCTGACGCTGCTTTGGAGGCGGACAGTGCAGATGACAACGAAGAGGTCTCGCTTCCTATCGTACGTCCACCCGAGCGGCGACTTGATCGTAGACTCGAATTACGTTACCCTCATGATTCTGGCAAACACTCACTGAGTATAGCTGGAGCCCGCGAGTCTTTAGCACTCAGCACGCGCAATTTGCAAAATCTCGATCTGACGTCCCAAGCCACACCCGGGAGCCGGTATCTCGAACCTTCCGGGGAGCAGCAGAGAAGAACAACGTCGAGCAAAGACCGAAACGACCTTCGTTTACCGCAAGCTAAGGGCCGTTGACACACGTGGGTCACAAAAGTCTAAAAATTGCCTTGGCTCGACCTCATAACGAAGTCTCCAGCAGAGGGCACAGCGAAGAAGACTTTCCCGCCTTCCAAGCGTCCTGTACCTCTTGCTCTTGCAACGACGTATGGGCAGTCTAACGCTACAGCCGCGGAGTGGGAAGCTTTGCGTCTCGAGCAAGAAGAAAAGGACAGGATGGCCGAGCACAGGTCACTTAGCTCGCCATTGTTGGGGACGGATAAGGAGAAAGAAAGCGCAGGCTCGCATATTACATACGACCTCTTGCCCGACCACATGGCTGACACCATATTTGCCGAGCTAAAAGCAGAAGTGGACTGGCAACCGATGTACCATAACCAAGGAGCAGTGCCTCGCCTGGTATGCTGTCAAGGTACCTTAGATGAAGATGGCATGCCAATATACAGACATCCGTCCGATCAGACAATAACCGTCCAGACCTGGGCCCCAACAGTCGACAAAATAAGGAGAGCCGCCGAGGCCAAAGTGGGACACAGACTGAACCACGCTTTGATTCAGTTATACCGTGGCGGGAACGACTGCATCTCCGAGCACTCTGACAAGACGCTGGACATCGCGCACGGCAGCAACATCGTTAACGTCTCCTTTGGCGCGCAGAGGACCATGCGCTTGAGATCAAAAAGAACGACCGAAGTCGGCAGCCACCGAACCAACCACCCAGTACCACTGCCTCACAACTCCATGTTGATTATGTCGCTACACACGAACGCGGAATACTACCATAGTATCAAAGCCGACAAACGACCACTGGTGGAGCTATCAGAAGCAGAGAAGGCGTTTCATGGCCATCGCATCAGCTTGACATTCCGCAATGTCACGACCTTCTTGAGTAATGACTTTAGGCTGATTTGGGGCCAAGGCGCGACTGCGAAGACCAAGGATGGCGCTCGTCTTGTAGCGAATGGCGACAGAGATGCCAGTGATAGGATGCTCAAGGCTTTTGGAACGGAGAATAATACCACGAATGTAACGTGGAGTCAAATCTATGGAGAGGGGTTCGATGTGTTGCATTTGAGGCCATCATGACGACGTTGGTGGAGTGAAGGAGTTTTGTGTCGCAGAGTCCTGTCATGGACTCGATTTGAATATGCTACTGAGCATGCCCTTGCTGTCGAGTTCATACTCTAAATTTTTTTGAGGATGCGCTGAGTCGACGCCAGGCACCTGCATCCCGCATCTGCTTTCAATTCTGATAGCTCCCTCTTTCTGGGCACGCTCTTGCCCTACTCTCCTCGCGCGATGTCTTGCACTACTGTCCGGCATCTGGACCTCTGCCTAAGGATTCTCGTCCGATGAGTACGGCCCAATAGTCTGCGCCATTTGATATTATTCGCATTGCTGTTCAACCGCGAGAAGTATGCTCTTCATCCCACATGCGGAGTTGTCCGGGTCACTCAATGAGAGCGAGTACTTCGGCTCCGGAGGCCGTATGCTGGTAGAGTCGTACAACGCCATGCTGCCTCATATCATTAGGGCATTTGCACGGAATCTCATGATCGCATGCTTCGGGACTCGTTCAGAGTTCGTGGGCGTGCTTATTACGGCGTCCTTTCGGCTTCTCGCCGCTGACAATGGCTTTGAAGCCTTCTGCGATTGCTGGAGTCATGTCAGTCTCCCAGTGGTATCATCTTCCGATGACCGGTTTGGTGTAGGCGAGAGCATACTTAAGACAACAATCGCGACCAAATACTGCACCATCTGCGCTATCCATCGCGCGGGCCACCACATCTTGTTCTCTGGGTCGACATTACTTGCGCCGCGGATGAAAGCGCTGGAGCGGGATTCTTGCGGTGTCTGTGAGTCGGCCATTTTCGCAGTTGGAAAGAATGACTCGATGAAACCTTAGAGATCAATCTGTACCTGGCGCGATGGCCTGTCTCTTTTTAAACAAGCACGATACCAAGGACCCGTACGCGGAAGGCGCGGAATGCTAGTAGGAAGTGGCAGTGTTTGCGAAGGCACAGCGCATCATCTCGAACGCCACACATCGGATCCTGTGAAAGACCGCTGACGTGGGCCCCAGGGGCATTAGAACTATTCGCGCTTCGCTCCGATCGGGTGGACAAGTGCCGACTATGCAAGTGGCTTTTTGTGTTTCATTCACTTCCGTCTCGAACTCCTAGCGAAATGACATGCCCGCTCACATGCTCGCGACAGATACATGTAGGAGTGTGAGAAGCCATGTCCCCACTTCTGATGGATATTGCGGCCAACGTTGATAAGTCTACGGCCAAAGGCCGACTTCGCTGCTGCTAGAAGAGGCAGGTGGTGTACATGTAAGAGGGGCAATTTGCGCGACATCATTGCTGCTAAACTATTATGCTCGCGTGCTGGGCGACTATCTCGTGGCATATTTGCTGTTTCCCTGCTTCTCATGACACAGTTCTGCTAACACTTCTCATACCTCACCTTCCAGAGCACCACCCACAATGCCTCTAAACCCCTCCGCCCTCGCCCCAAGCGGCTTCGACTTCCTCTCCTTCCCATCGCGAAGATCTGTGGTGCACAGTACAAAAGGCATTGTAGCCTGTACGCAGCCTCTCGCGGCAAAATGTGGTATCGAAATCCTTCAGAAGGGCGGCAACTGCGCAGACGCAGCAGTAGCCGTAGCAGCAGGCCTGAACATGACAGAGCCGGGAAGCACGGGCATTGGTGGTGATATGTTCTGCTTGTTCTACAATGCGAAGACGAAGAAGGTACACGCAATGAACGGATCTGGTAGAGCTGGTAAGGAATGCACGTTGGACAAGATCAGGAAGAGTTTGGGATTGAAGGATGGCCAGGAAGGAGCTATACCCACCACGAGTGTGCATGCTGTGTCTGTGCCGGGTGCAGCGGCAGGGTGGGTTGACACTGTTGCAAACTTTGGCAGTGGGAAGGTCAGTCTGGCAGAGGTACTGGAGCCTGCAGCGAAGATGGGAGAGGAGGGTTTCCCTGTCAGCGAGATCATAAGTGGCTACTGGCAGGAGAAGGAGGATGGCATCAAGGACGCCTCGCCTAACTTTGCGGAAATGCTGAAGAATGATCCAAACGCGAAGGATGGATGCAGAGCACCACGACCTGGCGAGATCATGAAGAATCCAACATTGGCCAACACCTTCCGCTTGGTAGGTAAGCAGGGCAAGGCTGGATTCTACTCAGGCACCGTAGCGAAAGAGCTAGTAAAGGTCGTACAAGATCTCGGTGGGCATCTGACCCTCGATGACCTCAAGAATCATCAAGATCTGGGCACGGAAGAAGTACAGGCCATGAGCTTGAAATTCAAAGCGCAAGACATTGCCAAGTCCCATGGCAAGCACATGCACGACAACAGCTCAGAAGGCGTCGAGCTCTGGGAACACCCACCCAACGGCCAAGGCATCGTAGCCCTTATGGCTCTCGGCATCATTGAGCAACTCGAAAAGAACGGCAAGATCCCTAAATTCTCCCCCACGGACCACAACTCCGCCGTCTACATCCACGCCGTTGTCGAGGCCCTCAGGATCGCCTTCGCAGACGGAACCTGGTTCATCGCCGACCCGAACGTCTCCAAGGTCCCCTCACAGGACCTCATCAGCCCAGAATACCTCGCAGAGCGAGCAAAACTCTTCGACCCAGAAAAATGCACCCCACCCCTCGATCACGGCTCCCCTGCCCATCGATCCTCCGACACCGTCTACTTCGCCTGTACGGATAGTGAAGGCAACGGCATCTCCTTCATAAATTCCAACTACGCCGGCTTCGGAACCTGCATCATCCCCAAAGGCTGCGGCTTCACTCTTCAAAACCGCGCAGCGAACTTTGCGTTGCAACCCGCGAGCCACCCCAACATCCTAGCGCCGAACAAGAGGCCCTACCACACAATCATCCCAGCCTTGCTCACAAATGTCAGCGACCAAAGTCTCCACAGCGTCTACGGCGTCATGGGAGGTTTCATGCAACCGCAAGGACACGTGCAAGTTCTGATGAACCAGCTTGTCTTCGGCTACAGTCCCCAGGCAGCGCTAGACGCGCCCAGGATTTGTATCGGCGCGGGAATGCCGGATGCGGGAGATGTGATGGATCGGACTGTATATCTTGAAGACGGCATTTCGGAGGAGGCGGTGGAGGGTTTGAGGAAGCTGGGGCATAAGGTTGAGGTTGTGAAGGGTGGGAGTAGGAGTTTGTTTGGGAGGGGACAGGTCATCAGGTGGCATAAGGATCCGGTTGAAGATCAGGGGGTTTGGAGCGCGGGCAGTGATCCTAGGGGTGATGGACATGCTGTACCGTTGTGAAGATTTTGGTGTCATTAAGAGCTCCATACTAACAAGAGCCTCGAACGTACGATGTGGTCACCGGACTTTCGAGTTTCACTTTCATTCCTCGTCAAGAGAGCATTCCAGTCCCTCACCACTTCAAACTGCCACCCCAACCAGCGGCGACCTCCTTGACAAGTCCCTCTCGCACCAGGCGGACGACCAAAGCCGTGTCCGCATCCTCTCCAACTCCCACAAGACCCTGCCTCCAATCCCAAGCACGTTCAATCTTGGTCCCCTTCCCACTCTGACTCTGCGCCATAACACTCCCGATCATATCCCAACTACTACTTGCACTCAAATCGGTCTTCGACTTCTTCTTCTTCTTGAAGACACCGGAAGCCGTAGACGTCTCATCCTTGTATAGCTCCAGGCTCTTAGTCAGCAAGCTATCGGCATTCTCCTTGATCCTAGAAGGCGAAGCATGGAAGTCTTCAACGATAGAGAGCAGAGTGTAAACTTGTTGCTCGGTGAAGATTCTCTGACCTTGGCCTAGAAGAGGGAGGGCTTCGCCGAGGAGGGCCAGGATCCCGTCCGCGGGAACGACGGATTCGACTTGCGGGTCGTAAAGACCGCCGGAAATGCAGTCTGCTGCGCTTGTGATGATTGCGAAGAGGGCGGAGGCGGCTGCGCGGCGACGCTCGAGGGAGCGGAGGGGTTGGTCGATGTGGATGCCTTGCGAGATGTAGACCTCTTGGTCGCGGATGTCGTAGTATTTGCGAAGGGTGGCGTACCCACTGAGCTGTGACGATAGTAAGGTCGCTGCTTCGAGGTCGACCTTTGCGAGGGCCTTCATTGCTGGTCGGTGCTTGCTGATGAGAGCTGCGAGGGTCTCGTCAAGCGCGCTTTGTTGTGGAAATGCTGCGGATTGTGCCACGCATAATGCTGTGAGGGTCGATATCCTGTCTTTGAGCTCGGTCTCTGCTTGCGCTCGGGCATAGTACGTTAGGATCGTGCCGGCTGCTTGTATGCCTTGCTCGTCGAGCGAATCTGCGAAGCGCTGTGATACTGTCAGTACCAATATAATGGCTCCAGTTGTCGAATGCCATACCTTGGCTATGTTTCGGCGCTGCTCGACTTGACCAAGCTCGTCGCAAACCTGCAGGACTTTTCCAACTCTTGCTTCTTCAGCTAAGTCCAGTCGTTGTAGCAGATCGCCAATCCTGTCGTCTGCTGCGGGTGCTTGATCCAGCCGGCTCAACACTGCGACTGAAAGCTCCCATCCTTTCTTCGCATCGACCTTAAAGACGTCAGCGCCCGCATTTTCACGAGATCTCGAGGTACTCACCTCTCTCTTCGCTGCGAGCGAATCAGCGTACTCGCTGAGAAGCTCATCGACGTCAACGCCATCGGGCGGTCCTTGCGTCACAGACATAGCAAGGAGATTGTTGCTATCAAATCCCAGCCCGCCTTTGCTCCGAGGCCGCACGCAATCTATCCATCTGCCAAGTGTACCGAGCTCCACGACCGACACAGTGACTGGCATGCTCCAAGTCCTTAGCAGGTCTACAAGTTCTGTCAGACTGCCTTCAAGCACACATCCAAGCCCAAGCTGTACCAGCTCCAGAGTGTCGATCTGGAAAACACTGTCTTCCGGATTCGCTGTGAGGCTGTCAAACGCTCGTGCTAGCCTCACTCGATACGCGTCCTGGGGAAAGCCGTCCACCAACCGAGATTGTACCGTGCTCCTTCTCATGCTGCTCTTGCTGAGGCCTTCATTCATGTCTTCCTCGTTCGTGCCGTCCCACCAGATGGTCAAGTACAGGGAGCCTTCCAGCCAATCTTGTGCCGTCATCATAATGTCCTCGACGCTCCCCGTCAGGACACCATATACAAGTCTCAAATTCTCATATATGCTCCAAGGCACTTTGCTCTCTGCTTTCCGCACTGAACTTGAAAGACTCTGCCCTCCACCTCGCACGCTGCGCTCAAACATGTTCTCTTCTTGCTCGCCGTCGCCTTTTGCTAAAGAGGCAAGCTTTTCGAGCATAGCGATTGCACGCTGACGGAAAGTTGTCCAATCCAAGCTTCGCACATCCCAGTCGTCATACCTGTAGCCAGGACACGCCTCGAGCACCTTGATACAATCGTCGACCACCTCATCGATGTACTCGATTTGTTGATCAGTATAACCGCTGTATGCTTTGTCCTCTTCTGCGGTGCATGCGTGTTCCCAGCCAGCATTTTCTAGCAAGCGGGCGGCACGACCAAGCTTGCCCCGGAGGATGTTCGCAAACAGGACATCCCAGAAGGCTTCTTGCGCGGATGGCGTGGGTTGAAAGTCTCGCACATAGTCGTAGTCGTCTGGAAACGGCTTGTGGTAGCTCTCTAGCCATTCTAGGAGCGCTTTCGGAACGGGTACGGCAGTCGGCGCTCGTTCTGTTGAGATCAAGGAACGAGGGTTTCGAGTCGCAGGCTTGGCCGACTTGTTGGAATGCGGGTAGTAGAGCTGAAGCAGAAGGCTCGCAAGGTAGTTGGCGTTGGTCAATCCATCACTTGATTCTGGTCCCATGCTGCCGGGCTTGGTAACTGGGTTGCTAGCCTTGCTCCAGAGTTTGGTGAGCTGTGGTGCGGCCTCTGCCAGAACAGTGTCACGCTGCGCCGGATATCGCTGTATCCTCGTGTTGAGATCCTCTACGATGCGCTCGCTCTCCAGGATCACGTTGTCTGGCTCATTCAGCGGAGCGGTCTTCATCCCTCTGGTCTCCGCTCTCATCAGTGGGCCATGTGTCTTTTCGAGCCTCGCCTTCGGCTGCCCACTGCGGTCTCGCTTCAAGCCGCGTGATTGTGATGCTCCTATCGAAGTCCGAAGTGACTGCGCTGGTCCCCGCGAGCTCAAAAATGACTGCCGCCCAAACAAATCGTCCTCCTCGCCTTCTGCATCTTGTTCGCCATCGTCGTCTTCGTCAGGCAGTCCGTAGGTACCTGTGTTCTTCTTGCCGAAAGTGTTGTTGGACGGGTTGTAGGAGCTATTGAACGCCGCTCCAGGATAGCGAGGAGATCCGGCAGGAGTATTGGATTGCGCAGAGTATCCAGGGTGGCCTTTTGGCAGTCCAGCTGGAGTTGTCGACGGCGCAGTCCCTATCGAGCGCGACTTGGGTGTGCCCGGGAACATTTCGTGCAGAAGAATACAAGGGGCTTTTGATTGTTGTGGTCTGCGACGGACAATCCACGAAAGTTGAGCTTCGCGTGCTTGCACGCTTGTGACGCGCCGCGGCAAGCACGGGGCAAACTCGGCATTTTTCGAAACGGACCACAGCGTCGTCCTTTCACATGTGCTTCCTTCATTCACATCTCGTCATTACTCATCGCGGACAACTCTCCACGCCACGGAACGACATAATCCGATCCTCGCAAAGACCCACTTACCTATTCCAACGCAGGATATGATATCTTGGTGCTACGACAGCAGATCAAAATATGACAAGAACACGCCTGTGAGTCCCACGAGCTTGACACACCTTGGTCTCAGCTGATACCTGAAAAGATCTACATCGACACCGTGACTGGACAGTCACTTTCGGCTACCGATACATACAGCTACATGCGCCGACTAGTCGCTGGCTCCAGAGCAATGGGCCTGGAAAAGGGTGACGCTGTGTGGATTCATGCTTTCAACAACGTAGGATCGTCAGATGTCCAACGATCGTTGTTCCTCTCCACTGACAGTGACTAGCTCATCTACCCAATTCTGGTTCAAGGCATCATCGCAGCAGGAGGTGTGTTTGTGGGCACGAATCCCAGCTATACGACCAAGGAGCTGGAACACGCTCTCAAGACCTCGAAGTCAAAGTACATCATCGGCGAACCTGATCTTCTAAGCGCTCCAAAGGCTGCAGTTCAGAAGCTCGGAATCTCAAACGAGAACATCCTGCTGTTCACCGACAAGGACAAGTCTCACTGATCCTGACGCTCCCTGCTCCAACATGGCTCACAAGACTGGATCCGCTTCAATGATCTAGAGACCGCAAAGAACACCACAGCTTTCCTCCTGATGTCTTCTGGAACCACCGGCTTACCAAAAGCCGCCAAGCTCTTCCACTACAACCTCATCGCAGAACACACTCTAGTCCACGAGAACCCTCGTCACCCATAGCCTCTCGAGGCTTCCATGCTATGCGCTTTACCATTGTTCCTGCACCATATACTCACGTGTCGAGCCTACGCTCCGGAATCGCAAGCCACATCATGCGCCGCTTCCTACCTTGGCCGTACCTCGAAGCAATCGCCAAGTACCGCACCGCACGGCTTATGCTCGTGCCGCCAATGGTCGTGGTGATCATCAACGGCGCTCTTGAAGACGAATCCCGCGTCAAACGGTGTCTCCTCTCTGTGCGGAGGTACGTACCTACCCAACGCTGCATCGTCCCGTGGCTCACTGACTCACGCTTTCCAGTGTCGTAGCCGGCGCCGCTCCCCTCGACGCTGCAACTCAACCTCGCTTCAAATGTCTCCTGCCCTAGGGCTCACACATCACCCAACTTTGGGCGATGACTGAGCTCCCGTGCATCGCAGCATATTTCTATTCCCTTACCTCGGACACCACACGAAGCGTAGGCACCTTCATGCCCAACCCCGACGCCAACCTCGTCGACGACAATGGGAATGAAGTGTGTCCCCACGATGTCCGTGGCGAGCTGTGTGTCAGACGTCCGACTGTCATCCGGGGCTGTCTTGACAATCCGCGCTCGAACTCGGAGTTGTTCGATGCAGACGGACACTTTCATACCGGCGATATTGCGATTCTGTCTTCCAGCAACGACTCATTCTACATCGTCGATCGGAAGAAGGAATTGATCAAGATGCGCGGTTTCCAAGCTGCACCCGCTGAGATAGAAGGTATACTGCTTCCGCATCCTTGCGTCAAGGATCTGGCTGTTTTTGGAGTTGAAGGCAGAGGAGGGGAGCTTCCAAGGGCAAATGTCATCACGAAAGAGGGACAAGAGATGAGTGAAGAGCAAGTCAAGGATTGATTGAAAAAGAGAGGCTGGCGAGCTACAGTCAGCTCGAAGGAGGTGTGAGGTTCGTGGAGAGTATCCCGAAGACTGCGAGTGGGAAGATATTGGGGAGGAGGCGAAGATAGAGAAGAGGAGCCAGTTGTGATGGCAGCGATCTAGACTGCCTGTAGATGTCAATGTTTGTCGGTCTTTCACGAGGCGATGTGAATGACACACGCTCTAATGCACGGGCGGGTACGGTCTGTGCGTTGCCGACACATAAAGACTGTCTTCCCTTTTAGTGAACTTCTTACCTGCTTACCACAGAGTTAGGAACTACGTGCTCCCGAAAAGCAATGACATGCGCATAGGTACATGAATATGGGTATCCTTACTAGCGTCCGCGTCTTCAAGTCAACACACTCAACACACCCGGTCGTTGGCGGCCTCCTTGCTAAGCGGCCCCAGCACCATGCGCTGCCATATACGCGGCAAACTGCGCTGGATTCCTCGTCTGAAGGAAAACGGTGCCAGGACCTTGGAACTTGCAGACAAGGCCTTCTCCAGCCGCAAAGTTGCTGACGATGCCACCACTTGCCACTCGCTCGAGGGTGTAGCCACAGTTCCATGCTACCAAATGGCCATTGTCGACAATGTACTTTTCGTTCTCTCGGAGCTATCAAAGTCAGCAGTACTCAAGCAAACACATTCATACATTGCGACTCACATCTTTCCGGATAATAGCACCCAAACTCTGGATCCAGCAGATTCCAACGCCAGCAAGTTTGTAAATGAAAAGGCCCTCGCCAGAGAAGATGGCCTTGCTCAAATTCTGGCTGATATAGTCCTTGGTCACTCCTTGTGTTGCTGCCAAAAACGCATCCTTTCCAACATTCCAATGCTCACTGCCCGACAGGCGGATGTTTGTGATATCTCCAAGCGCCGACGGCGCCAGCAGCAGCTCTCCAGGACCGGTAAAATGACTGTGCGACATGTGTCCTCTTGCCATGAGCTTCTTCATGCTGAACTTGAACTCGCCCTTCACTGTTATGGTAGGAGACATGGCGATCATGGCACCGGGCTTGACTGTGAGCGGACAACCCATTGCCAGCTGGATTGTGACTATTGTGTTGCTATCCCTGTGGCTGATTCTGTAGGAACCGCCATTGAAGGTCCCGACATCGTCGATCGTTGCTTGTGCTCCTGTAAAGTGGCCTGGCGGAGGCGCACCATCCGGCATGCTGGATTGTCTGTTGGCATTGAACGATGCCAGTCGTGGGCTTGCTAGCGGTTCCACGGATTGTGCTGGCTCTTTCTGTTTTTCGGACACTTCAGATTGAGAGGGAGGCCCCGGGTAGTACGGGAGTGCCTTCTCTTGTGTGGTGTTATGTTCAGAGCCTAGCGGGGAGACACTCGGCGGCGGTGCGAAGGTGGGTGGAGGAGCAAAGTGCTGCTGCGACTGAGTCTGTTGCGGCTGAGGAGGTGGAGGAGCGAAGTAGGTCTGGTTGTTGGTAGGAGGCGGGGTGAATGACTGCTGCCCATCTAGGAGACGGCTCAGCCTGCGTCGCAAAGTCATGCTACGTAGATTTGTGGTATCATACCTTGATCGCCTCCACTGGAGGGAGGTGCTGCAATAGGAACATTAGCTATGGCCTTCCGTTAGCCGGGCAAGTGCATACTTACGAGGAAAGTACTGTCCCTGCTGCGAAGCCATCTTGATCTGCTCTTGCTTTCTATAACCACAGTAGACAATTGACTGGTCACTGCGCGCCGAAACCACCTCTTCACCTCGATCATACGCTTCTGCCCCAAGCCTTTCTGCTTCGGACTATTACTTCCAGCTTCCCAATTTCGACGTATGGGTAGCCAGCTGCTTCTTGACAGTGTCAGTGTTAGAGAAGGACAGTGAGATGGAGTAAGAGGATCGAAGAGACCAGTGGAATAGCTGACTCTCCCTCGCTACAGAGCATATAAGCTGATTGGATATATCCGACCCGCGCGCTTATTAGCCCTTCACGTGCCCTCGTGAGGCCTTTACGGGTGCTCCGTTCGCACAGTCACGATCTGTGAAAGGCGATGTTCGAAGAAGTCGTCGAAATGACTCCGCGACGCAGGTGCTCCTATAGTAGTATCCGGCCTCAGGGAACGAAGCGTGTAGGAGGAATTATCGTACCCCGCGGCAACTCCCGCTGCGCCATCCGGAAGACCCTCGGACCTTGGTCGACAAGTGAATGCTCTACCTCCCGGCTGGTCATGAAGCCACCTCACATGGCTGTCGTCATGTTCAATGCCCTCTCGCAGTCATTCAGTGCGCAGATGGTCGTGTCTGGCTGATCCGATGGGTGACAGGCTTATTAGTAGGATGCTGTTGTTGTACGAGGCTGGCATTGGCTCGTGAATGCGATGACTCTATGCTCGAAGGATTGCATTGGACTAAACCCTCTTGACTCATTCGCAGCAGCTGCGCCCTCTTCACCCTGCTCGGAGTTCCAAGAGAGGACACCGCAATGCTAGCGTCAGCTTCGTCAGTCTGAGACTCTTCAACGTCGATTCCCTTTCTGACGGCTCTGCTCCTCTTCATCCACCATATCATCCACCATAGGTAGGCATAAGGCTATATCTCAGCAACATCGTGTGTTGCCGACGAGCAGGACGGTGACGAAGGAAGTCCTCAGTTGTTCTCGAACCAGCGCTGAGTCACGCCGTCGGCCGACGAAGAAAAGCGAAATCAATACCACTTCAAAAAAATTAATTCAATCGTGCAAGCAGCACATATCTTACAACACATCAATCTCAATGGCCATCCCAATGATGTCTGAGGTCCCAACTTATGTCGTCTACCGCGATGTTCCAGCTGGAGAGCCATTCGACCCAGCCTCGCCTTTGGTCTTCTTCCCACCAAAGGGCTCGGACGAGCTCTTCGATGCTCTGCGGATTGCCTTCCCTCTCGTCAAGAGCCACTCCGAGCGAATGCGCGAAGCGGTGATTGCTTTCCTGCTCGAAGAGCGCCAGGACGACCACAGCCAGCCATCTACAGCGATAATAATGGACAACATGCCAACAACCTGGCCCTCTATGTCTTCGGGATCTGCGTCCCCACTGAGCACCCCTGAGACCCTCAACTTTGCGGCCGCAGCGTCATTCGACTCCCCACAGCTATATGCTCCTCAACTTACACGACAAGCTTCGACAGCGACCTCCAGGCAGCCAAGCCAACCTTTGCTGGATGCGATGACTGGCGTCTTCAGCCTGTCTACTTCTGCTCAGCCAAAGCAGCGAATCAGGAGAAAGATGACCGAGGCCGAGAAGATCGAGTACCGCAAGCGACGAATTGTGAAGGCTTGCGACAAGTGCGCCAAGCGCAAGCGAAAGTGCCCTCACAACCAGGCTGAGATGGCGAGTGTCCCCAACAACAAGTCTGCAGCTAAGGTCTCGAAGTCTACGACTCTGCCCACAAAGCAACGACAGACTTTGATCGACGACTCGTTCACTGTAGATGTTTTCAACTTCGATCCGGCGACATTTGGCCCATGGGAGGATTTCAACATGTTCGAAGATCCTTCGGCTGATCTGAGTATGGAGGAGTTCATCAACTTCGACCAGCAACAGGTAAGAAAAGTCCTTCGGTGGCTGTCTGGCATGCAATGCATATCAGACAAACCCTACCGAGTGCGACCTTTCTTTCGTAACAGCGCTAACGTTTAGAAGTACGGATCTGATCTTTTCACACCCGATGTGTCGCCTCTCCAGACAGACTGGAACCTCCAGAATCACGATGACTCGGCTCTCCTGGGCTCGTCGACGCATGCAACAGAGATGCCAGTTTTGGAAGATCGACTCCACACTGGCGGCCGTAGCGGCAATGGTGGTAGTATAGGCGGTAGTGAATCACCTGATCTACTAAACAGCTCTTACGCATCCTCGGAGGCGTGGTCGTCTGCGGGCGGCTATGCAAGACGAGATAACCTATTCGAGAACCAGCAGACCTTACAAACTGGAGATGAATTACACGTTGGCGATGGGATGCTATGGAAACACCTGAGAACCGGTCAGCCTGAGCAACCTGTTCCTACTTACACGGCTCATGTACACGGTGCGGAATTTGGAGGACTCTCTGGCCTGAGCGACGATATAAGCGGAACGCAGCAAACGGGACGACCTCCGACACCCGGTATTCCTCGTGTTCCCCGCGGCGATCAAACCGACGGGGCCATCAATAGGCGATCGAGACCATTGTCAGGCATTTTCGATGGTGCAGCATATCTTGAGAACAACCTACGAGGAGGCGCGGTCCGCACATCCGCTCGCTTGGAACGACAGCGCGATGGGGAGTGTCACGCCTCAGAGAGCCGAGAGACGTATGCGAAGATCGATGGCCGAGACGTAATTGCGAACCCACATGCGGGGTTCAATACGAAGCAGTCGCAAGTCCAGCAGTCTCAAGGACTACCTGTTGGTAGAGGCGGCTTTGGCAACGCAAGAGGCGACATCGAGTCGACATTGACATCTACATCCGTGTCAATATCGAGATTAACAACAAGATCTGAAGGCTCATCACAAGGAAGGCCGGAGCAGTTGAATTCACCTGCTGGACCTAAGGCAGCAAGCCTGAAGTCCACAACCCAATCACGCCCAGCCGTATCATCACTGGGCGAAGGTCTGCTACCAAATGCAGACTCAGCTTCGAAGCTATACATGGCCCGGAAGCGCAACGGCTACAAACTCAAGAACGGTCCAACCTCTCCTGCGAATGGCGGTGCATACCTGCAGCTGGGCGAGACGGAACCATCACCTTCCATGAGGACGACCATCGCGACGAAACCGATTCGTACACTTACCCGCGATCCATCTATGTACAACTTTAACGGCGCCACAGACCAACACCACGACGCAGCGACCCAAGCGCAAGCAGGCCCGGCCGCCGCCTCCAAGAAGGCTGCAGCTGTCGAAACCACCTCGCTCGCCAGCCAAGTCCACCAAGAGCGCCTTAGTGACCACGTTCGCTACCGGGATCACCATGGCAGAACAGAATCCCGGGGCGTCAACGACCACCACAATGTCAGAAACGCCAACGGTGCCACTTCCAGCGCGGGCAATCGTGCACAAGACGTCGCCGTCGCTGCTCTGGACTGCCACCGCTACAAGCTGCGCCCACGCCTACCGAACCCTAGCCACGCCGGCAAAGGTTTCTGGGCGAATGCCGCTGCCTCCTGCATCACGATCGCGGTTTTTACTACCCTGCTGACCACGTATGCCAAGACTTTATCGCCGACGCTACTTATGCTGGCGCTTGTTACGCCGGTACAGTGCACGACGAAGAATAGCTCCTGGCTTAAAGACTTGTTGCTCGAGAAGTGCGGCTTCGTGCAGAAGGCTCTCAAAGCGAAAGATGATGGCGATGGGACTGTTGATGGAGGGTGGTTGAGAGGATTGATGTATCCTCACGAAATGGCGTCGTTACAGACTTTCCGTGTGTAGAAGCAGAGAAGGGAGGTGGTGTCTGGTGCTGCGGTTTAGCGTTTCATAATCGAGCTCCTCTGATTAGTACAATTGACCATTTCGGTATAAGATAGCACGCATGGTATGATGGCATGAACGTGATAGTATTACTTGCGTCCGACATTTGCGTATCGTCCACTTCTCTTAGTTCCTTCCGAATCCCCTATGGTCTCAAAGGCAGCATACGTACATGCTGGATGGTCCAACGATGAGAGAGCAGTCCCAACAAGGAAACCTCTTGCCATCACGAAGACAAGCTCTAGGGCACAGCTTGTTTGGTAAGTCGGGGAAAGTGTTTGGCGGGACTGAAAAGTCTTTCGTCCGCGCAGCTGAGCTTTATCCGACGACTATCGACAGTCATGCCTACAGCTCTGACAGCTCTGGTTATATCATCGCTCGTCCCACATACCCTTTTGCAACGCCTCGCTGATCTCAAATGCCATATGTGCACGTTCAAGCAGCAGCATCATTCGACTCTGCCTTCGGCCTCTCCGCCAACTTCTGCTCCTCCTTCTCGCGCTTCTTTTCAGCCAGCTTCTGCTCCTTGCGCTGTCCCTTCGTGAGCTTACCATCCTCACGGACGGCCTTCTCGGAAGTGCCATTAGTCTCGGCCTGGGCTCCAACTTTCGGATGTGTTGGGTTCGGGTTCCCCTTAAATTCGAGCTTCCTTGGTGTCATGTACTCACGCATGACTTGTTCTGTCACTTCCCTTCTCCTCGCCTGGAACGCTGTCACGAACATCTGCAGCTCCTCAATACAGCGCTTCTTCATGTCGCCTGTGAGGAGGTCGCCACTGCGATAGCGCTTGGCGAGGTCTTCGAGCTCTTCGTCGGAATCAAGGAAGTAGGAGAGATAAGTGTAGGCCACGTCGATGTCTGGGTTGCCGCCATACTGGCGATGTTCTTCCAGAGTCTCGCGGCCACCGGAGAAGGCGTGGCTGTTGATCTTCTTCTTGATCTGGTTCGCAGTGTCGGACATGAAGATTGCCGAATTCGCGTCTGAAGCGCTCATCTTTCCACCTGGGCCTTGCAGTGCTGTTAGGAACTTGGACAGGATAAGTGTCGTCTTTGGGTGTGGATGTGTCATGCGAGGGCATCGATCTCGCACCATACGGAAATATGGTTCCTGGTCTATGGCGCAAGGAATAAGACATGGGATGTCCGCAAGTGCTTTATGTCGTTTCAGACCTGTAGGATCTGGGTTGTGGTGGCTGTAGTTTGCGTAACCAAATAGCTCCGGGTACGAAGATGGGAAGGCTGCAACACATTGCTTCGCAGCGTATGCTACCATGCCAATGTTGGTCTCTCCTTTGTGTCCGAAGGCACCTGTGGCCTGACTCAATGTGACCAGCGACTCAAACTCGGAGACATTCCGGTAGAAATGTCCGCCAACATACTCGTAGTCGGTGTATATGAAGGTCTTCTTGGGATCGAAGCCCAGCGCTATGATGTCCTTAATGTTCTCGTGCGCGAAGTCGAGGAAGTCCTCTATCGACTTGCCCTTCTCTTGTCTGCCGTCATTCTTCTGCCTTGTGTAGAGATACTTCTCATCATCTGTCAACATGATCACCAGGGGTACATCGAACATCTCCTGGATCTCCTTGGTGAAGAGAAATGGCACGGTATGGCCCAAGTGCATGCTGCCGCTGGAGGGACCTCGTCCGGTGTAGAGCATGAACGTGCCATGTTTCTCGTAGACGTCCAGGAGCTTGTCGAAGTCTCTGTGGGAGAAGAATAGCTTTCTTCGCATTAACCGGTGTGGCTTCTTGCCTGTGACTTGCTCGAATCGCTTGAGGTGTTCTTCTGTGAGCGGTTGTACGCCAAACTTGTCGATGAGGCGGTCGTAGTCTATGGCTTTCGCGTTGCCGTGTTCGTCGACGCCACCAGACACGTTGTACGGATCGATCTGCTGTTCTGACTCTGGCAGTTTTGTCCCAACATCAATCGCATTCTTGACTTCTGGCGCGGCTCCCACACCTCCCTCCGCCATATTGTGTGTAGTTCTTGTCTGAGGCGTTCGCTGTGTCCTGTGGTGTTACTATCGAGTGGTCAATATGCTCGTCCTTCAGGTGGGGTTGCTGTTGTAGTCTTTCGAAAATCACATTTATATGGCTCATACAATGCTCTCTCTGTTGTGATATTTTTTCACCACAGCCATTGCCCCACCATGCGAAGCGGCGTCTGGCTCTGCCCGACTGCCGACTTCCTTGCCTGACCTTCTCCACAACTCCAGCTGTTGCGGTCAGCAGTGTCGTGTGCGCTTTCTCCTCTTCCTCCGGCATCCTTCATCCACATTCCAGTCTCGACATCATCTCCATTCACATCCGCGCGATTGTTTGGTGATGTGCTTGACCGACAAGAGGAGATAGCACGCACGAGCACGTCGAAATGGTCAAATTCTACAGCAGCAACTACTCGTACGACTACGGTTTCAGTGCCGTTTCCTTGGCCTACTTTCTGCGCTATCCGAACCCATACAGCAGACATGTCGCATCCACCGATGTCATCGATAGACACTTCGATTCCGAAACACAACGATTGACGACCACTCGACTTCACCTCAAAAAGAGTCGGTTGCCACCTGCTGTGCTAAAGCTTCTGCCGAAAAAGGACGTCGGCGCCAACGACGATGGCAGCACTCAAAGCTTCATCCTTGAACACAGCGTAGTGGACGTGAAGGAGGGATGGATGCAGACGGAGAGTCGTAACCTCGACTGGAACAACGTTCTCTCCGTCATCGAAAGACACACCTATCAGCGGCCTGCATTCAAAAATGCTGCTGGTGACGAGATATTCGCTGCACCTGGCGTCGCCTTGCCAAAGGAAGAAGAGAGGACTGATGTTGCAGTCAGTGTGACTCTCAAGAGCAGGATAGGCGAGCAGATTCGCAAGCGAAGGGAACGCTGGGGACAGCAGGCAACAGCAGTCTCCGTTGCATGTGGCGAAGTGTCGAATGTTGACGAGGAGCCCGCTAAGCAGAGCTGGTTCAACAGCTGGACGTCTGGAGCCATTAGATCGGCAATCGAGACCATCTCCCTGCAGCGTGCTGAGAAGAGCCAGCCGAAGGCCAAGAAAGGCATGACAGTGGTCCTGGCACGTCTTCAGCAGGGCGGGATCCAGGCTGTACTCGAAGGTATGCGCAATGACAGGGAAATTGCGCTGTAAACCACGCGACCGACAGCAATAGTGTATTATCTACGACCAATCTTTCTTCAGCGTGGTGTTGGCAGGGGTGGGCGGCGTTGGGAATTGTACTCGAACTTTCACTTGAAGACTGTACTTTTCGAAGTGTTCGGAAGGAGTATGTGATGAGTAGGATGTGTGTATAAGAGCAGAGGCCCTAAGCCTGGAAGGTGGACCTCTCCCCTACAATTGTTGACTGACGAGGATTGAGTTTCCATGTGCCAACCCTCCCAATATCATCTGTAGAAGATGCCTGACACTGTCTTCGTTTTCCTGTCTGCCGCGGGTCAGTGGTCGCGCCCATACGCGTCTCCTCTGTTGTTTGCCGTTTGCCTCAAGAACGCTCTCAAGTCGCCGTCGTCGAGGTCACGTTTCACACATGCACGTCATTCGCTGTTCGCTAGCACGGGCAACAAGAAAGCCACGCTAGTGAAGCTACCTAGCACTTTCTCTAAGTCTTTCCTTACTTCCTCCCCCACAAAGCTCCTGCTGACAACTTCGACTTCTTCACGACGCGCCATACACGCTTTGTACCATCCACAATTGGTCAGACACCATCAGGCACCCTCTACACGTCCCATACAGACGCGATTCGCGGCGATTCGCGACATTAGAACGTGATCGTTAACAGCGATTTGCCTTGAGAGGGACCGCGCCTGGCGCAAATTCATGCACACCGTTCAACACCGCATCGAGTAGGCACCCCACTATGAGCGGCGACACTGCCCTCGGGGTCGGTGACGGCAACATGCCTGACCAGATGGTGATTGACACGCCCGACTATACCGATTCAGAGTCCAATCCCACAGGCGCAAACAGTGTTGCAGGCGATGCCGCTACTGCAGATGGCCGGAAGAAGCGATGGGAGGGTAACGCTCTCCGCAAGAGCATGTTTGGCAAGAAGCATGACCGACTCGGCGACAGCAAGGAAGACGACTCGATCAAGCGATTCCGATATCTACTTGGCCTGACAGACCTCTTCCGCCATTTCATTGACACCAACCCAGATCCCAAGATTCGCGACATCATGGCCGAGATTGATCGTCAAGACGCAGAGGAGGATAAGGCGGCACAGGCCGGCAACAAGCGGAAAGGTGGTGCAGACGGTGGCAGGAGACGACGAACAGAGAAGGAAGAAGACGCCGAATTGCTTCGTCAAGGCAAACAAGAAGGCAAAGCCCAGCACACTCTCTTCCGTGAGAGCCCTAGCTACATCCAGGGCGGTGAGATGAGAGACTACCAGGTGGCAGGCCTCAACTGGCTCATCAGCTTACACGAGAATGGTATCTCTGGTATCCTCGCAGACGAAATGGGTCTAGGCAAGACGCTGCAGACTATCAGTTTTCTTGGTTATCTTCGGTTTGTACAAGACATCACGGGACCACACTTGGTCGTTGTGCCAAAATCGACACTCGACAACTGGAAGCGGGAGTTTGCAAAGTGGATTCCGGACATCAACGTTCTTGTCCTGCAAGGTGCAAAGGAAGAGCGACACGACCTCATCAACAGCCGCCTGATCGACGAGAAGTTTGACGTGTGCATCACGTCCTACGAGATGATTCTGCGTGAGAAGAGCCATCTGAAGAAGTTCGCCTGGGAGTACATCATCATCGATGAGGCGCACAGAATCAAGAACGAGGAGTCGTCGCTCGCACAGATCATCCGTGTCTTCAACTCGAGGAACCGATTGCTCATCACCGGTACACCACTCCAGAACAATCTGCACGAACTGTGGGCACTGCTCAACTTCCTTCTGCCTGACGTCTTCGGTGACTCGGAAGCATTCGACCAGTGGTTCAACAACCAAGACGCCGATCAAGATGCTGTTGTCCAGCAACTTCACCGTGTCCTCCGACCTTTCCTGCTTCGTCGTGTCAAGAGCGATGTTGAGAAGAGCTTGCTGCCGAAGAAAGAGATCAACTTGTACGTTGGCATGAGCGAAATGCAAATCAAGTGGTACAAGAACATCTTGGAGAAGGATATCGACGCTGTCAACGGCGCTGCGGGAAAGAAGGAGAGCAAGACTCGACTGCTCAACATCGTCATGCAGCTACGAAAGTGCTGCAACCACCCCTACTTGTTCGATGGCGCCGAGCCAGGACCTCCTTACACCACAGATGAGCACTTGGTGGACAATGCTGCGAAGATGGTCATGCTGGACAAGCTCCTCAAGCGTTTGAAGGCGGATGGCAGTCGTGTTCTCATCTTCTCACAAATGTCGCGAGTACTGGACATCCTCGAGGACTACTCGGTCTTCCGTGGATACCAATACTGTCGCATTGACGGCTCTACTGCCCACGAGGACCGCATTGCGGCGATCGACGAGTACAATAAGGAGAACTCGGAGAAGTTCCTCTTCTTGCTCACTACTCGTGCGGGTGGACTTGGTATCAATCTGACTTCTGCAGACATCGTCGTTCTCTTCGACTCCGACTGGAATCCTCAGGCTGATTTGCAGGCCATGGACCGTGCGCATCGAATTGGTCAGACCAAGCAAGTCAAGGTCTTCCGCTTCATTACAGAGCACGCCATCGAAGAGAAGGTCCTTGAGCGAGCTGCACAGAAGCTTCGACTTGACCAGCTTGTCATCCAGCAAGGTCGTGCTCAGCAACAGGCAAAGCAAGCTGCGTCGAAGGACGAGCTGCTTGGCATGATCCAGCACGGGGCCGAGACCATCTTCGAATCGAAGGACGGCTTTGGCGCATTTGGCAAGGGCGGCCAAGCTGATGAAGATGAGCTCGAGGAGATCCTGCGCAAGGGTGAAGAGCGAACCAAAGAGATGAATACCAAGTACGAAAAGCTTGGTCTCGACGACCTTCAAAAGTTCACCTCTGAAGCTGGCACGTACGAGTGGAACGGCGAGAACTTCATCAACCGCAAGAAGGAGATCGGCCTGAACTGGATCAACCCATCGAAGCGGGAGCGGAAGGAGCAGTCTTACTCCATGGACAAGTACTACCGGAATGCATTGATGACTGGTGGACCTCGCCCTGAGCCGAAGCCGAAGGTTCCTCGAGCACCCAAACAGATGGCAATGCACGACTACCAGTTCTTCTCACCTCGTCTTGGCGACCTTCAGGACAAGGAAACTGCATATTTCCGCAAGGAGAACGGCATCAAGGCGCCACTTGCAGATGGTGACGAGGACACCCTCGATCAACGTCTGCAAGACCAGGAGCTGGAACAAAGCGTCATCGACAACGCCGAGCCACTCACCGAAGAGGAGATGACCGAAAAGGATCAACTCGCGCTCGACGGCTTCGGCGACTGGAACAAGCGTGACTTTCAACAATTCATAAACGGCAGCGCCAAGTATGGGCGTCACGACTATGATGCGATCGCACTTGAGGTCGATAGTAAGACTCCCAAGGAGGTCAAAGATTACGCCAAGGTCTTTTGGAAGCGCCACAAGGAAATTGCCAACTGGGAGAAGCACATTTCTGCGATCAGAGAGGGTGAACAGCGTGCTCAGCGTGTGATAGAACAACGCGAGATGCTCAAGAGGAAGCTGGCCATGTACCGGGTTCCACTCCAGCAGCTGAAGCTGAACTACACTGTTTCCACCACGAACAAGAAGGTTTACACGGAGGAGGAAGACAGGTTTCTGTTGGTCATGCTTAACAAGTACGGCATTGACACGGAAGGCTTGTACGAGAAGCTCCGCGATGAGATTCGGGATTCTCCACTCTTCCGCTTTGATTGGTTCTTCCTGTCGAGAACGCCACAGGAGCTCAGCAGGCGTTGTCAGACTTTGATCACGACTGTGACTCGAGAGATGGAGGGTGGTAAGGAGAACAAGCGTGCCGCCGAGGAAGATGAAGACGAGGAAGATGCCCCAGCTCCGAAGAAGGGCAGGACGTCGACTGGCGGTGCGAAGGTGAGTGATCTTTAGTATTGGCAGTGTGAACAAGTCTCTAACGCATATTGCAGAACAAGGCCGTCAACGGCGTCAAGGGTAACCCCAACGGTACCCCTCGCGCCGCCAGTGTCGACACCATCGCTTCAGGTGGTGCCCCGAAGGCGAAAGGCAGGCCACGCAAGAAGTAGATCGATCAGCAGGCACTTGTATGGTACAGCGGCGTTCGACTTGGTGCTAGCGACTAGCCACGAATGGGCACTTGGTGAAAGGTGTTGCGGCGTATGGTGTAATGATGGTGTGCTTGAGATTGTGTGTTCTATTCCCCATTGCATGAAGATAGACTATGCTCAGTGCCAGCAGTCAGAGCTATCGAGAGTACGATCAGATCTTTCAGAGTCCGTCTAATCAAGTCTCGTTCCGGCTATTTACACACGCAATCGCACAACGCACATCACCATCTATCCACTCCCCGCCTCCTTCACTACATCGTCCTCCGAATAGATAAAAGAGACCAGTCACCGACCCCAAGTACCAAGCCCACGCGAACAGTAACCACCAGCCCTCCACCGTCTCCGGAGCTCCAAAATTAGAGAGACGAGAATCGCTGAGGTCATCATAGTTCCTACCGCGTGCCAAATTGCACTCTTCACATGCTTCCTCGTCACATCCGCTCTCGTATCGACCCACGAGCAGAACCCTATGACCGCACCCCAGATGCAGAGTATCGACCCCAAGACTCTGCCGATGGTTGCGCCGACGACTGGGGGGGATTTCCAGGGGTGGGAGATGGTGCGAATGTATTGGAGGGTGAAATAGATGATTGGGAGGATACTGAGGAGAAGGAGGGTGCCGAAGAGGAGTTCAGGGTTGAGGTGCAGGATGTTCAGCTGAAGAAGCCTTTGCTCTGCTTCGGGATGGGAGTCTTCGTTTCTTGAAGTAGAGTAATGTCTTCGGTCTCGGAATCGTGGGAAGATCGGTGGACTGCTGGATGGGGAAGGGCGACCTCGAGCTCATTTGGAGCGGGGTGAGTTCTTGCCATGGTGGGAAGTGGTGATGGTGACGATGTCAAATAGTTGAGCGGGCGTTAACAGGTATTTCGAAGTGCTGCTCGCAGCGGCCGGCTGAATTTCGCTGTGGGATCTGTTATGAGCATGCTGAGAGGAGGCGAGAAGTGACAGTCTCGGAATGCAATAGCAATATATTAGGAAAGGAGTTAGCATGAAGTTGAGGATCGCAGTTGCTCGTTGGTGCCTGGAGGGCTATCATGTGCCTGCTTTGCAGTGGAACATATCGCAAGGGTCGGATGTTTCGACGAGAACATGGCACCCAAAACTTTCACCGTCCATACGCTAAGTCTTAGCGCCCCCCCCCCCCCCCCCCTTTTCCAAACCCGACTCGCCTTACTTGAAAACACCAGAACCCCCAGCGCCATCCTCCCAACCCACGGCACCGTGGTAATTAACCACCACTCCTTTTTCCCCATCGCCTCCGGCCACATAGCCGCCAAACTCAAAAGCATACTCGCCAAAACAAAAAACCCCGCCACCCAGACCGTATACTGCCCACGCCTCTCCGTCACATTCCCCCTCTTCTTACACCCGATCCAGAACGCTAATGTCGCGCCTGAAGCTCCGCCGATGGAGCGCAGCGGACCTGAGGCTAGGATCGCGGAGTCGCTGGCAACGTGTACAGCTGCCTCCTCAAGACATGGTAATGTCTTGAGATGCAGAGGCATAACGCGTCTTGCGACCCCGACGTGTACTCGCAGTGTGTGTTGGCGCTGGCCATAGAATCGTCCATGTAGAAGGGGGGATGCAGTGCGGAAGCTCGAGGAACGATGAGGACGTGAGAACCGCAGCCGCTGGTCGGTTACATGCAAACTGTTCCTGTTTCGAGTGATCGGCATCGTGCGATTGTTTTAATGGAGGAAGACCGGTACTTCCGCCGATACTTGGATTAACATTGCGTCACTTAAAAGAACTGAAGGGCGACAAGTCAGTCATGCGTAAGCTTGGAGTTCAACGGAATTTAATGGCAGTTGCTATGCTATTCGTACAGCTCTCAGTCCGTCTACCTCACTCGCTAACATTCATTGTTCACTTCAGGAAATGTCGCCTCATGGTGAGCATCATAGATATACAGACGTTTCTCATGCTTAATTTGGGCCCTAGTTCTCCTGTGCCTCGATAGCGATGAGCTTCATTTGAGCAACGGCGCTCTTGGCCAACACGCCCAGACGCTCACCACCAATGACGTAGAGCTCTGCTGCCATGAGGTGCACAGCAGTGAAAACGACGGCCAGCTGGATGAAGACCATCTTGACGTAAAGCTTAATCAGCCTCCAGCGCGAGGCGCGGTCGAATGAGCGCCATGCATTGACGAAGAGCTGCCTTGAGCTGCCACGTGTCGAGAGGTCAATGTCGCCAATAATGGCTTGGCGGTCGAAGGGCACGATGGTGTCCTGGGTCTCTGGGAGAAGGAGGGCTTCGATGCGAGTAAGAGTCACACTTGCTGGGAGAAGGATCATGAATGCCACGAAGAGGCCAGTAGCTGGGACAGCAAGGAAGCGCAGGCTTAAAAGGCCGAGCATGTGGCAGTCCTTCTGCTGGGCAGCTTGGATGAAATGCTCATGCTGCACGTTTGGCAGGCCGACCATGAAGGCGACTGCGATTGGCAGCAGCCATGTGGCTTGCTGAGCAACTGCGAACACGAAAGAAGGCAGAAGGATAGCCTTAGCCTGCTTGCGTGGGATCGGAACCAGGCGGCGCCAGAATGACTTGGTCGACGGCTGTGCGATCATCGCGTGAGTCCAGGTCAGGTGAATACGGGCGAGGCAGACAGAAGCCCAAATGTAGACAAGAGCGTGGCCGAGGATACCAAGTCCGAGCGCGGCGGACATGAAGTTGGTAACGGTTCCGTGCACAAGGTGGTAAACGAAACTCATGCCCAAACCTCTCCATCGGGCGCGCCAACCTCCAACCTCGTGCAAGAGTCCAATCGTTGTAGAGATCCTTGCTGTGATGGGCTTGTTCCTGATCAATGTGACCTCCACGTCTGCCTCAGCCTCAGCTGGCAGAAGAGACTCCTTCTCGAGTGCGTCTGGCTCGTCGGCGTAGGCTGGTGGCTTGTCCTCCATGATTGCGGTGCTCGTTTGCGACTCGATCATGGTCAATGATGCCGTCACTTCGCCGATGGTGTATCGAATCTGTACTACACGTTAGCATCTCGATACTTCACATTTGTTGGTTTCATGCAACCTACCGAAGCCACCAAGAGCATTGTCAAGACTCCCGTAATGATGATAGGCAACATCTCCCAGAATTGAACTTCCATTTCTGGTCCAGCCTTCTCATAGAGCTCAGCATCGTGCTGCAATTGTTGCATGTACTCGTTCTTGGGTGCTGAGAAGTGTGCTTGCGCGGCTTCAACGCCACGCTTCACCAGGTGCCCAAGCACCTGTCCGTGAACGCCGGACATGTTTCGCGGGGATTTTAGGTCGGTGTCTTGGTGTGGAAGAAGTGGAAAGCAAGGAAAGAGTTGTTGCTGTGAAGAAGAGTAGATAGGAAAGAGAGAAAGAGAGCGTGCTGGCTGGGTGGACGTCACTTGTTGATGAGGTGGCTCAGCTGCTCAGCTGCTGGTCGCTGTCGCCTGGAAGGATCGGCCGACTTTGCCGCGACAAAGGAGCAGGAAAAGTCACGTGACAGCCAGCTGTGCTTCTACGCGCCACGTTCTCCCTACAAACAGAACATTCTCCGTACCCCTTCGCTGGCCATTAGTGTTTCTGGTCCCCAGTCAGGAATATGGCGTATCACGTCGAAAGCCGTAGGGTGAGAGTCGAGCAGTGAGGCCAGTCGTGTGGAGTGCACCAATCGCCACTGCGCCAAATGTTTCGTGCCAAAGACATAGCAAATTCCGCCACTAGATTGTCTGAAAGGGCGGGTTCGAGGGGACATCCGGTCGAACGAGGAGCCTGAAAATCTGCTTAATGAGATGAAGCGGTTAAACGTATTCAGGAAAGATGAAGCACGACTTCGAACACCGTCCCGAGAATCGCTCGTGGTTTATGGTGCTCTGCCGAGGCGCTGAACGTGGCCCCGCATGGCCATGACTGCACAGCAGTGTCAAAAGCGAGTGACATTGAAGGCTTCCTTTCCTCTCGGAACTTTCCTAGTATCGTTGACAGCGAACCCCGTGGCGATGGCAGACGGGAAAAGACCTTCATTGACCCTGAAAGCTAAAGAGCGGTTGTCAGCTGTAGCAGATACACTGACTGGTCAGCCACACTTCTCCTTTCCACCTTTCGATCAATCACCCAAAGTCGAAGGCCAGCCCCAGGGCTGCATCTGGGGGCTCTTCGATAAGAACGGCGTGAAAGATGAACTCGGAACGCTGAACTTGCTAACGCCAGATGTCGTTCGACAAGCATCATCTGAGATCCGAACAGGTCAGCATGTCCAGCTCGACTGGTGTCTTTCCGACAATGTAGAGTTTCCGGGATTTGGTCGGAGGAAGTTCGAGCAGAAAATCATTGATGCGAGAGCCCGCAATGGCGGCCATGCCGGGTTTGACGACGAGGTGGTGCGTGGCTCTTGAGCGACTCTATGCTTGGGATGCGGCTGACCAGTATATACAGCGCATGAACACACAAAGCGGAAGTCAGTGGGACTCGCTGAAGCACTTCGCCCATCAGAAGACACAGATGTACTACAATGGCCTGTCCCACGATGAAGCACGCGAAAGCGATACCAATGGCATCCACAATATCTGCGAGCGCGGTGGCATTGTCGGACGTGGCATTCTGGTCGATTGGTTGTCGTGGTATCAGAAGGTCCATGGCGACCCGCCTTCTCCAGTGTCGCGGCACGAGATTCCGGTCGCTGAGCTCGAAGAGTGTCTGAAGTGGCAAGGTACCAGCACCAGGACTGGTGACATACTTCTCGTGAGGACTGGCTACACCCGATGGCATAATTATGCAAGTACAGCGGAGCGAAAGCAAGGGACTCAGGACAACGCCTTGGCGATTGGGCTGCAGAATAACGAAACCACGGTGAGGTGGCTGTATGACCATCACTTTGCTGCTGTGGCATCAGACACTATCGCTTTCGAGGCCTGGCCGCCGCCATTCAAAAAGGGTTGGGTGCTTCACGAGTGGCTGCTGGTACAGTGGGGGACGCCTATAGGTGAGTCAAACTGAACCAGGCGCCTTTTGCGTTACCCGTGCTGACGATTGTGATTAGGAGAGCTGTGGAACCTTGAAGATTTGAGCAAACTGTGCGAAGTACAGAAGATCTGGTCATTCTTTCTGACCTCTGCGCCGCTCCACGTTCGCGGAGGAATTGGAAGCCCCCCTGGTACCATAGCCATACTCTAAGGAAGTGTCAGTATTATTCCAGCATTCAAGCAAAAGCGAGCGACCTACAGCGCCATGTACTCGCCAACGCGTTGTACCACGCTCTGCCATCACCGCGTCCATTGTACCGTTGCACCGTTGCCAACCATCTCACATCTTCCTTGCACACTGTTGCCCATGATTCAGATAGCCACACCTCTGTCGATCTCCATGTTGACGCCATCCTCGGTCTGGCCTGCATCGGCGAAGAGGGAAGGCACCTTAGCCCACTCCTCGGCTTGCTCGGACGCCATGAGATGCTGCATGGCATAGGCGTAGTAAGCCTTGAACGCGTCAGGCGAGAGAGCTGCACCGCTGGCGTCCTGGTCAGCCTGGATCGTTTGGGTGGCGTCGTCGATGAAGCCGAGAATCACAGGGATGTGTCCAGCGAGCCTCACCGTCCTCGTTGCCAGCCATCAAGGTGCGGTCGACGGGGTTCTCGAAGTACTTCCCGTCGGTGAAGTGGCCATACTTGATGCTGCGCTGAACGCCGCGAGCGCGGTTATCCTGCATGACTGAAGTGGTGAGAAGTGATGGTCGAAGTTTCATAAGCACCAACAGGATTCCAGCCAACATCGATAAGAGGCTGATCTCGCCGGTTTCGGAGAAGATTTCGTGGTCGGCTTGGATGTTGTATGTGGAGTACTGTTCGGTGTGTGGCCAGTCGAGGCTGGACTCATCGATGCAGGCGACACGAACAGCTTGCACACGGGCTGCCATGATGAGGTTTTGGTGATTTAGTCAGATGGGCGAAGGTGATGGAGGTGATGTGCATGAACAGGGGAAAAGCGGCGAAGAAGTTGGTTGGTTGGTGAGGTTGTGTTTTGTTCTGGGAAAGCACGCTAGGACACACATTAGTGTCAAGACTCGCGCGCCTACCTTTGCCGCTTGACCTGCACATATCTGGACGGCAGCCACGATGGTCCAGCATCGCTTTGCCCTCACTTCTACATCCTACCGTCGCTCCCAGCAGAGCGACAACGACCAAGCTGCCAGAAAGCTGGATCTCACATCGCAAGCAAACGTCAGACCTCCTCGAGGTCAGTCGTGAGACATAGGTTACCTCCTCGCTGCGCAGTAACGTGAGTCGATTCACACGCTCAACGGGTCTCCATCGAAAGGATTGAAGCTCATAGCCAATTTACATACGTACCGCTCCATGGCTACCTACATCACATTCTTATATGTGTGCATGACATGAGCATTGCAGTAAGCCTTGAGGCCATCCTTGCCCCACTCACCACCGATACCACTCTCCTTGTGACCACCGAAGAAAGCCTGTGGAGTTGGCTTCTCGAAGCTGTTGACGAAGACAGACCCAGCCTCAAGACGCATAGCGATCTTTTCTGCCCTTGCGATATCTTTACCCCAGACACAAGCACCCAGACCCGTGTTGGATGCGTTTGCTCTCATGATAACCTCCTCTTCGTCCTCCCATGGCTGAGTTGGGACAATTGGACCGAAGGGCTCCTCTTGAATGATACGGCTATCGTTTGGAGGGTTGTCGATGATCGTGGGCTTAATGAAAAAGCCTTTGCCCTCGCTGATATCAGCGTCTCCAACGGCGAACTTGTAGCCATGGCTCTTGGTGTCCTTAAAGTAGTCCTTAACCTTCTCGTACTGCATTTTGTTTTGAACTGGACCAAGGAAAGCACCGTCCGCTGGAGCACCAACGGTGAGGGTCTTGGTGAAGTTGACCATCTCTTGAAGTGTCTCCTCGTAGATGTCCTTATGGATGTAGATGCGCTTGGTAGCGACACAGACTTGGCCGGTATTCTGAAAGGCGCCCATGACAAGCTGTGGGGCGATCTTCTTGATGTCAACATCTGGAAGGACAACCGAGGCGTCGTTGCCACCGAGTTCGAGCTAGAGCATTAGGGAGTCAGTAGATTTCCAACATCGGGACGACAGAGCTGCGCAGTCATGACAGGGCAGGCAATGTCTCTCTTAAGACACCACTATAGGGCTCTGCCGTAGAGCGACCAAGTCGCTGTCCAAGACAACTTAGCCGTGCAGAGACATTGCCGACCCGACCACATTTATATGTACTCCCTGGGGATAACCTACAGTGACACGCTTGAGTGTCTGAGCGCTTGCTGCCATAATCTTCTTGCCAGTCGCGATCGAGCCAGTGAAGCTAATCTTTGCGACGCCAGGGTGAGCCGTCAGCATTGGTCCAAGATAGTCATCCCCTCCAATGACTTGCAAGACGCCAGGTGGAAGCACTTCCTGCAGCAGCTCCCCAATCTTCAATGTCGTGTACGGGGTGAATGGACTCGGCTTGACAATGATAACATTTCCGGTAAGCAAGGCAGGGATGACTTTGCCGAGCGACAACACAATGGGAAAGTTCCACGGACATATGGCGCCAACAACGCCGAGAGGTGTGTAGCGGGTGAGAAGAACCTTCTCACCGTCCTCGTCGCGTTCCTCTGGGAGATTCAGAGTGGCATGGTGACCGAACCATCCTGCAACGCCGCCAACAGTTTCCATTTCTGCTACTGCCTTCGGCTTGCCGGTCTCTTTGCAGAGCAGCTCAGTCATCTCGTCACTATGCGTGAGGAGGATGTCTTTACACTTGTTCAGATACTCCTTGCGCTGCTCAATCGGCACGTCTCTCCATGCCTCGAATGCCTTCTGTGCAACCTCGACAGCCTCGTCTACATCTTTCTGGGTGCCGACAGGGACTGGCCATAGCTTCTCACCAGTCGTTGGGTCGGAGCCGTGGTGCTGGTCTTTGCCGCCACGCCGCTGGCCATTGATGATGTTGTAGAACTCGTCCCACTTGACAGTAGAGACTGTTGAACTATGTCAGCCCTCGCTTTCGTGCTGGGCTGTGGAAGCGTGTACATGCCCTTTGATGGAGACATGATCACTGACTCAAGGAAGTCTGAAGCAAAGTGAAGTCTGCTCGTAGATCAGCTAGAAAGTCGACTGGAGAGTATATTTCACCAGATCTGGACATGTGGCTGTTATACTCCGCATGCGTTTGCAGTTTTTCGAGCTCCTTTGGCAACAACACGACAAGGGAGCCGACTGCCCCTCATCGGACTTGACAGCCGCTATAAGTAGACCCTGCGTAACGAACCCGTCGGTGGCCCGATAACCACTCAGGCCATCCTGCCGTCGACGCCTCGATCCTTGGCGTGCATGTCATGCTGGATGGTTGCTCAGCCAGGTCTCGTGCAGGTCGATTCGTGGAAACGAATCAGACACCGGCTCTTACAAAGACGCCTCAGCCGTAGCTGTACCTTGCTTCAGACGCTTCCAATACACATCTTGTTCGTCAGAAGACGTCTCCCTCCAGACTTCATATGTGGAGCATGGCATGGCGCAGGCAGGGATTTGCTGGGCTCGCTGGGGCCCTTTCTTGTGTTCAAAATCGTGAAGCGCAGACAAGCCAGCGAGTTGCTCTCGGTTGGCTGTGCTGAGAATCGTCCCATCTCAGTGGGTCATCTCGATCGAGATGGAAGCGAGTCTTTCTCCGAGCAAACGGCAAACGCCATCTGTCAGGCGTTGCCTCTTTCTGTGTGGCATCAATACGCTGATCAAGGAAGGTTTGGGGATGGCAGGTTCCACCAAGCGAGCGAAGGGAAGCAAATGCAGGCGGATTCCAGGCCCACAAGTGCCACAATGAAGCGATGTGGGTTGTCAACTGACGTCCACTTGATACACACCAACGCAGGCTAGTAACCACGGCGTCCAGTCGCATAAGCACTTTCTGGTTTTCCTCTTTCACAAGTAACATTTGTACGATGGTAGGGTATCTCACGCGGCTAGACGATCTCACACCATCATTCTTGAGGCTTGTACAGCCAATCCTCCCCGTGGAACACAGCTTCTAGCTCTACACTCCCAAAAACGCCCACGGCAGCGAGGAGGTCATGGTCTCCTTCCAATCCAACGATATCACCTGCGTCAGCGTCCCTGTCTCGCTCTTCATGGAGGTCCCAAGCACCCTCACGCTTGCCATTCCGAGTTAAGAATACCTGACAGGGATTGTTCCTGTCGCCGTGCCTCGGAGGGTCAAAAGTCATGCCAATCCCCACAACATCACCTTTCTTGAAGGGTGCTACGAAGTCCTTGCCGCCGTAGCTGTTGTCGACATAACGACGACCATCATCGCTGTGTACGCCCAACGAGCCTCGGTGCCAGCCAGGTAGTCTCCAAGCGGGATAAGGTGGAGCTACGAAACCAATGGCAACGCCGGACTCGATGTTATTGCTGGGGTTGTATCGATCGCCGAGGCTTTGGACGTGAAGTTCGAAATAAACGGTGTGAGATCGACCAGTTGCCAGGGGGTTCTGCCTGTAAGAGGCGTATGCGGGAATATCTGACAGCAGTATGGTATCACCGATGGTGGCGGTTGTGCGTATGTAACTTCGCCCGATTCCTGGTTGGTAATTCGTGATGTCCATGGTATTTGGCGGAAATGTCAGACGCATCTCACCTGCTTGAATACGCTCGATTATACTTCCGTCATGCTCCACGGCATTCCAAAGCGGATTGTCTCTACACCAAGCATGAGCTCTAGCCGCATCGTCGTAATCAGCATTTGCTGCAGGGCTGCGTCCATTCTGGGGTCGCACTGCAGAGAAAGCTGGAGGCGGGCGTAAGCCACCGTCGTCGCCTACCCACGGGTCGTATTCGGGTGGAGCCTCAATTCCACGCGGTGCCGACGGATGGTCTGGGAGGGGCCCTCGTGGCGACTGGTACTCCATGTCTGGTTTCTCCGATGCTCGGCCAGGAGGCGGACCAGGAGGTGGCTGGAATTCCTCATCTTCGCTCATCTCTACATCACTTGTGGCATTAGACGGAGGCCCATGCGGCGAGACCTGGTGTGAACTTGGCCGCGAGCTCGCATGTGAGCCTGGGACCGACTGGTACGTTTGACCCGCTTGGACATTCAGACTTGCCGGGCGCTGACCTGGCGGAGCACTGGGAGTGCTGTGTCTAAAAGGGTTGTTTGAGCCCATCTCTGACTGGCGACTTGGTCCTCCTCCCACTGTCCACGACACCCGTTGCGGCTGTTGCTGCGGCTGCTGACGTCCATCTTGGTCTTGGGCTCTTTGTACTTCCAATGTGGATTGTGTCCGATAGTTGGGTGGCGGACCCGGGGATGGTTGGTACTTCTCACTCATGATACCTAGCTCCGGTGCTGTTGCAGTTGTGATCAGACTATACCAGCTTCCCGTCCGGACCAGCTGAAATGTATGTCTCGTGTGGAGCGGTGAGGGCTGTGGCTGTATGGGTCTTTCCTATAGATCCAGAGTGCAATAGGACGGACAACAATGGCTGAACCCCTCCTAGGCGTTGCTGCGCCTTGGAGCAAATTTGGGAAGACGTAGACAGCAGCAGGTCATCGCAAGTGAATGTGCGATTTGCAGCGTGCTCTCTTGAAGTGACACGACGTTGTTGGGCATCAACCAAGTTGTCATGCGACGCTGTCCCTGCCATGCCTCCCCACCAAACTTGCCCAGTGAACTCCGACGACACGAAAGCGCGTCATGCTTCCTGCCTGGACTTCTACCTTTGGCAGTACCTTCACACAGCTTCTATTGACAGGCCACACACAGATATGTAATAGTCATCGTCTGGCATGGCAATAGACGAGCCATCAGCTCAACTTCATGGCGAGCTGCGTCTTGCGGTGCAGTCAACGATACAGTCTGCCTCCGGGAGACCAATCCTTCACCATCTCAACGATGATACTTCGTGGTTGATCCAGATCCCGAGACCCGAACACGCCGTGAAGCATGGTGCAAGATACTACTACAACATTCTGTTGGATCCTTGGTTTCGCGGTGGGCAGTCGGACGTTGCCAGCTGGTTCTCACAACAGTTCCATGCGACCGAGAGTGCAGTGCAGTGTATCGCTGATCTGGAAGAGCTGATTCGCGAGGTTGAGATACTAGCAGCCAGCTCGCGACCTGGAGGAGGAAGAGTGTCTAATGGAATCGTGGATGCTACGCTCATCGATGCAGTGACTATCTCTCACGAGTTCACAGATCACTGCCACAAGGAGACCCTCCTCGAGCTGCATCCCGATATTCCAGTATTCGCAGGGAAAGAGGCAGCGACTTTGATTGAGAGCTGGAAACACTTCCGATCTGTGACCACCTTGGGGCAATTCGGTACACATGGCGTTGGGTCCACAGATTGGAGAGGGACGAGTCTACCTGGGCTGCCCGAGTGGATTGGCATCAGCCGCTTGCTGTCTACGGAGGATGTTCTCTATTACCATTCGGCGATTTTGATCACATTCAACAATCGACACGGCAGCACAAGTGCGAAGTTGGCTAAGACCAACAGCCTATCGAATGGCACGCGGAAGCGACACCACTCTGCATTTGAGCCGGATGAAGATGAGGCAATAGCAGAGGCAATAATCTACACACCCCATGGCATACAAAGCGGGGATCTGGCACTGATTCCCAAGGCCCAACCTTCGATATCGGTGCTGGCGTTCCTCCACGGGCTTCACAACGTCCGTATTGGAACGGTGAGTGGGAGAACTGCGTTGCAGCTCAACCTGGGAGCATTGAACGGCCTGCAGGCACAGAGAATCTTGAACAGCAAATTCTGGATAGGGACTCATGACGAGGTAAAGAAAGGCGGCGGGCTTGTTTCGTGGTTTTTGCAGCGCGAGGTTATGTCGCTGGCGGACGCTCTGACGGTGGAGAAAACAGCGAGACAGAACGGCACGGCCGATACTAACGATGAAGTGGCAGAAGCTCTTGATGCGTTCAATAACACCAAGTTCTGCGATTTGCGGAATGGCGAGAGCATGATACTGCTGTAATGGGGGGTTGTGGACAGATGCACTTTTTGTACATACGCTTGATCAGTGGCATTTGAGCGCGCTCGAGACTGGTCCATGAAGCTGAAACGCCAGCTCAACAATCGGCGATCTCAAACATGTTGTATGATTTGGTACACCATAGTCAGATCAAGCCTCAAGGTACCGCCGAAAGTGCGTTCTGTACACCCCAATACGCTGACGACGCTAAGTAACAGTCGAAGAGTTTCGAAGAGTCCGTGATGCACTTATGAGTTGTCTTCAAACTGTGCGCACGCCTATGGTCTTCAACAATAACAATGTCTTTCTGCAAGGACCGTTTCCGCAAACCACAGTGACCATGTCCGACGCTGGGATCCAGACAAGATGACAGCCGAGACTCTTTGCTCCCTGTCAGCCGTCAGCAGCAATAGTATTCTGATCGAAGTGCGCCATCACCGCAGGTATCATCTAGAGCTCGCGCTATACTGTAAGGTCCGCAGCACGTGGTCGCTACCAGGGCTACACACCGACTCTCGGACCATGTGCATTGATGATCGACAAGGCTAAACGTCCGCCGGCGCCGCGGACGGTGGATAGGGCGGACGGAGAATACTACACAGCTAACCAGCAATAGCGTGTCTGCTATTTGGCAGGTACCCTCTACTCAATAAGCAACTTCTCGGCAACCAAGGCAATCAAATCTTACATGGCATCGACTTTGGAGTAGGTGCCAGCGTTAACAACTGATTCTTTATCCTGGAGATCTCTGCTCTTTCATGCGCTCGATCATGTCGAACACAATTTCTGGTGTTGGCCAGCCAGTCTTGACTTCTTAAGGCTCTGCACCGGAACAGGTGCCTGCCGAATAGTAGCCCTGTACTGGCCGACTATCATCTGCCAAAGAGGACGTTCATCTGCGCGGGGAGGCGCAAGGCATAGCCGGGCACTATTGCTATTGGAATTGCTATTGCTGCGCTGCTGTACGACCAGCAGCAGTCCCTCAGCATCTCCCCCCGGCATCTTCAAACACACAGTGCATGTGAAACCCCTACTATGACATCACGCATCGCCGCCGCCGCCAGCATTACCTTGTCCACGCTGCTTCTAGTTGCAACTAGCCGGTCAATGGGTTAGGGATGAGCAAGCCAGGCATCTATCCTCCGAAGGACAGCCTACAGAGCCATCCAGAACCACCGCCGCACACGTCGGTAGCTTCCGGGCGCGCACCGCGAATCTCATCGCCCTGCCGCAGACAGAGCGACGCCGATTGTCTCGAACCCTGTGCAGTACCGAATACCATTGGAGATACAGTAGCGGACAACCACAACGCAGTCTCTCTAGCGAGAGGGAACGACTCGGCCGCGCCCCGTGCTGCCAGGAACGCCGAAGAAGGCCACGCCCCTACCTGTCGGACAGACTCAGCTTCGACATCGATATGGAGTAGTTTCAAAGAGAATGGTCCCAGCGCAAGCTCTGCGAAAGCTCGCAGCGCAAGGGTGAGCTCTGTGCTACCAGATACTGCAGTCGCCCATAACGAACGGCCGGCTGCTTCTCCGCGCACGCCGTCGACCTTCGTGCCAACGAGCCATTCTAAGAGGAAATTCACGGCCGAGACATCGCGTAGTGAATCTCAAGATCGGGGATCTGAGCCATCGAGCAAGCGCGCAAGACCACGACCCCGACTCAAGCATACACTTGTTAGCAATACATATGGTCCTTCAACGTTTCACTCCGTCGTCGAACCACCGTCGCCTCTGTTCTTCAGCAACAGCCCTCGCCCACGGCCTGCGCTGCCGCCACGCTTCTCCAGCAGCGAGGCGGCGGCGAGGATGTTGAGCAAGACGCGTGGGGAGGATAGTCACGTTAGGACTGTGAGCTTGGCGCGTGGTACCGTGACCACGCCAGCGATCGGTATTCCGTTACACAGCACCAACATAACCAGTGCACCCCAGCAACGAAGAAGTCTGGAACGAAGTATTACGGGTCGTAGTAGTAGCCCTGACGCGATCAGCAATGGCGCGAGAGATGGACAATCAGGCATGACCGGCATGCTTAATAGCATTGGAATCATTGAGCTACTTGAGCAAGATGAGAGACCTACGTTCATTGTCGATCTTGGGGACAGCTCGAACTACGGCCCTGGTCAGCTTCATTTGCTCTTTGCCAATCTTGCTTTAAAGCAATATGACGGCATTCTCGGCCTTGTGGCTGGCACCAGCCTTGACGAGCCCTCTCCTGGACCGAAGACATTTCTACAGTTCAAGTCGTGGCTACTTAGCGCTGCGATCAACGGCGAGAGCTTGAATGTTTGCCTACCGCCTATCAGCTACGCCAACATGACATGGAGCTGTTCGACCCTGAGGAAGAGGCTACGGATTATTAGTGGAGCTCTCAATACACCGCCGGCATCATCGACTGCGGCAATGCGCGTCAGTATCCCTCCTGGTGGTGCCATCCCTCAGCAGTTACAGACAGTCCCTGAAGTTACCGACTACTTCGGACAGGCCGCTGCTCAGGGTCGACCTGTCCCAGCCAGTTCGGATAGCAGCGCCGGCTCAATCTTACCAACGATCGAATCAAGTCAGCTGCCATCCCGCGATGCTCTGCTACGAGTGCCTCCTGATCTTGATCTCTTTGGTGCGACAGATTTGCTCCCAGATTTAACTACGTATGTACAGCCATCTTTGAATGCTGGTTCAAACGATCTTACCCCTGGCGCGATGTCTATTGTGTCGAGTTCTACGGGGAACCAAAGTCGACTTGCTAACGATAGCATGACGAACAGCCAGATCACCACTGTGTCGTCCGATTCGCCTTCCTTCGACTGGACTCGCTTGCCTGTCACGGAGAGCATGCCCAAGCACATCCAATTTGCTCGCAGCATCGACTGGGCGAGCACAAGCCTGGGACCGATAGAGGACTGGAGTTCTGATCTGAGGCAGATGTGCAATCTCATCATGGCGAGTCCACATCCCGCTGCTATGTATTGGGGTGAAGATTTGGTAAGTACGAATGTTGGATGGCACCTGCTGGAGCATGCGCGCCGGCGTGACCCCGACCCCCCCCCCCCCCTTTTCCGGCGGCCCGGGTGACACACACACAACAAATGCCATCCCACGAAACTTAACAAACACCAGAACAAACACGAAGCACGCCAATAGCTAACGCTTCAAAAGATCGCCATCTACAATGAGGCTTACATCTTATTAGTCGGCCAAAAGCACCCGTCCCTGATGGGCAAAAGCTACTCAGTTGCGTGGTCGGAGATATGGGACGACGTCAAGGATGTCTTCGCCAGTGCTAAAACGACCGGAGAAGCCACCATGAAAGATGATGACTGTCTTTTCATCTGCAGGAGCGATCACCTCGAGGAGACATATTTCTCCTGGTCAATCATTCCCATGGTAGGGCGTGACGGCAGCGTGATGGGTCTGTACAACCCAGCCTTCGAGAAGACTCGTAGGAAGATCGCGGAACGCCGAATGCTCACATTACGAGAGGTGGGAGAAAGGACGGCCGCAGCCAGGGACGTGAAAGGCTTTTGGGCACAAGTTCTGGACTCCTTTGAGTTTAACGAGTATGACAGTCCTCTCTTACTGTTGTATTCTGTGGCAGATGAGAACGACAGCGAAACTGGCAGCATCCATTCAAATTCGGTCCTCAGCACACGGCAAGCCTTGCTCGAAGGCTCACTGGGCGTTCCAGAGGGGCACCAGTGCAGTCCAGCTGTCATCGATCTCAAAACGGGCATGGAGGGCTTCGGTCCCGCCTTCAGAGAAGTGATGAAGACAGACAAGCCTGTACTACTTGAGGTAGGCAGTCGTGACCTACCCGCAAGTCTTCTGGATGGCCTTGAAGCCCGTGGATTTGGCGATCCGGTGAAAGCGGTTGTGATATCTCCTATTCACCCTACAACTGGCGACCTCGTCCTGGGCTTCTTGGTGCTTGGAGTGAATCCTCGTAGACCTTATGATGACGACTATGGTCTTTTCATGCAGCTCTTGAGTCGACAGCTCGCAACATCCCTGGCATCCGTGGTTCTTTTCGAGGAGGAAATCAAACGAGGGCAGCGCGCAGCAAAGCTAGCAGCATTGGACCGCATTGAGCTCTCCGAAAAGTTGGCTGCTCGCACAGCAGAAGCCATCGAAAGTGAGACTAAATTCACGCGCATGGCCGAGTTCGCGCCTGTTGGCATGTTCATTGCGAACAGCCATGGCAAGATCACTTTCGCCAACGATGTGTGGTATGACATCTCTCGTGTTCCGAAAGACTCCTCGATGGCAGATACCTGGATGAATGCAGTGAAGCCTGAAGACCTGGAATTGGTGCGTCGGTCGTGGACGGATCTTGTCGTGGAAGCCAAAGCAATTTCCATCCAATTCCGATTTAAAGCCAAATGGAGAGACAGTGACGGGAACAGCGGCGACACTTGGGTGCTGTTCTCTGGCTATCCCGAGAAATACGACGACGGAAAGCTCAAGAGCATGTTCGGCAGTATCACCGATATTAGCCAACAGAAACGCGCGGAAGACCTGCAAACTCGCAAGATGGAGGAAGCCGTGGAGATGAAGAGACAACAGGAGAACTTCATCGACATCACGAGCCATGAGATGCGCAACCCGCTTTCTGCGATCCTGCAATGCTCGGATGAGATTTCGACTTCACTGACTAAATTCCGGCAAGGTGGTGAACGGACGATTCCGGATGAGTTGATCGCGAGCTGTCTCGATGCAGCCCAGACCATCAGTCTCTGCAGTCAGCATCAGAAGAGGATAGTCGACGACATCCTCACTTTGAGCAAACTAGACTCCCAGCTACTACTTGTCACTCCTGTGGACGCCCAGCCACTTACAGTCGTGAAGAGAGCGCTGAAGATGCACGAAGGCGAACTGCAGGCGGCTGACATCCAAATGAAGTTTGTAGTGGACCAATCTTTCCGTGACTTGGATCTGGACTGGGTCCGGTTCGACCCAAGCAGAGTACTACAGGTACTCATCAACCTGACAACTAACGTAAGTATTCGGAGAGGAGGTGCCATGCTGCGGTGCTCGCGGGCTAACTTTGAGGTAACAGGCAATCAAATTCACCGGCACTGAAAGCAGACGAACAATCACCGTCACCATTGCTGCTTCCACGAAGCCGCCAAGTGAGCTACCGAATGTCCCGGTCCGATATTTTCCCACCAGAAGGAAGAACGACAATCTTATGGACGAGAAAGACTGGGGCGACGGGGAAAAGGTTTTCATCTCCTTCGATGTGCGCGACACTGGACGTGGTCTTAGCGAACAAGAAAAGAAGTTGCTGTTCATCCGGTTCTCGCAGGCTTCTCCAAGGACACACGTCACCTACGGCGGCTCCGGTCTTGGCTTATTCATCAGTCGAGAACTGACAGAGCTGCAGGGCGGCGAGATCGGTGTAGAAAGCGAGGCTGGTAAGGGCAGCATATTCGCATTCTACGTCGCAGCAAGAAGAACGACAGCACCCCCAGACACGACACATCCAAGCATAGGCGCCAAAAAGCACAACCCGCCTTCTTCCAAGAGCAAGTATGCTCCAATAATACCTCCAACTGGCAAGGGCTCCAGATCACAGCCAAAGCAAGGCCCACAAGGACTACCGAGTAGGACTGGTCAAGAGCCGGTAATGAAGAAGGTTCTGATCGTGGAAGACAACCTTGTGAACCAGAAGGTGCTGCAGAAGCAGCTGAAAAACAACGGAACCGAAGTACACCTAGCAAACCATGGCGGCGAGGCGTTGGAGAAACTCATGCAGTCAACCTACTGGCTCGGTAACAAATCGACAGACCAGACACTCGAGCTTGGCGTCGTATTGATGGACCAGGAGATGCCTGTGATGGATGGACTGACGTGTACACGCAAGATACGACAACTTGAAGCCGAAGGCAAGCTCACCGGCCATATCCCGATCATCGCGGTGACGGCGAACGCTCGTGCAGAGCAGATACAGACTGCATTAGATGCAGGAATGGTATGTGTCTTAGGGCTGGTAGATTAAAGAACTCGGATTCTTAGCGTGGTGCGAGACCGAGAGGAGACTCTGCAACGGTGATCACGCATAGTGGGGTTTCAGCTAATCTGTGCACTAGGATGATGTTGTCAGTAAACCCTTTAGGATTCCAGAATTAATACCCAAAATCGAGGAGCTCATGGAGAGGTATCCCATGCCTCTGGCACAATGAGTAGCCTAGTCCGCGGCACAAACCCGGAGGTCATCAAGTTTTACGAGCACTACTAGCACTATTGGCGCAGGAGCAATGATAACCCAAGATTGGTCGCGGCGACTGCGACCTTTACAGGCGTCTGGAAATCGCTAGGTTGCAACCGGGTGGTCAGTGCTTGGTCTAAATTCTCACGAATACGGCAGTACAGACAGCACAGCATGGGCGTTCAGAGATGGTGGCAAAGAGGCAATTGGACGAGAATTCGGTGGATTTATTTTTGTTTGGTTCAGCTCGGATGTGGGCGAACGGGCTGAAGCAGCAGCAGCTGGGATGGATGGGATACCAGCACCGGTCTTCAAAGCTGCATTGCGAACGCGTCACGTAGCATGGCCAAGCAAGATGTGCTATTTCTAGAGCACCGCACATATTCCATGCGTAGAAGTCATGCACGCGCTCCAAGTGCCGGCGATACTGATCAAGGAAGGCAGCAGGTCCGACTGGTGAGTCGTAAACTCTTACCGAGAGGCGGTGCTACTGCGTCCTTTGCCATGTTGAGGTTTGTGCCCGTGTGCGACGTGATCAAAGAGGTGGATACGTCTTTGCGATCCCAGGCGACTGGTGCGTGAGATCTTGCCGCTGTCAGAGCCGCTTTGCTGGACACTGTGCTTTGGGGTGGGTGCATTGCATTCGGCTGGCTGTGAATCCGAACCCTGACCGTGGCTCGAGTGCTTCCAGAAACGAAGGGCCGAGATCTTTGTCCTCGTGCGACGGTACCACACACCTTCGGAGGCTTGGGGCATGCAGTGTCCTCGTGCGCCAGGCGACTTGTGTGGATGCGCAAGTGGGGGCTGGATGCAAGCGAGCACTGCTTGTAACCAGACTCTCGGGGCCGTGGGCCCACTGGCTATCCTTGTGAATCTATCCTGCCGATAGGGTTCATCAGATATCGTAACTTTGACCATCGATATCATGATACGTGCTAATCACATGATCAAAGTTGAATAATGTGCTTTTATCGGCCGACTCATGGCGCTAAGCTTAATTAGGTAGGTCTAGAGAGCCTACTTTAGCTTTAGAACTAATTCTTTTCTCTTTAATTTATTTATAAGTTATCTATTA
>MWSO01000246.1:0-26478 GCA_002116355.1 Dothistroma pini CBS 116487
CAAAAACAACATGCGCCAACCCCCTCCTCACGCTCGCAACAACAGCAACACAAATCTCCCCCACCCTCACAGCAACCCAATCCGCCTTACCAACCTCCTACACCTCCAGCATCGACCCCCTAGGCGGAATCTGCGACCCCTCCACCAACACCTGCACCCTCGAATCCCACTATTACGCCACAACCTCCACGCTCCAACCGCGCTGCGGGAACCTCCAAGCCGCCTGCACATCCAACGAACAATGCGCTTTCAATACCTGTAACCGTGCAGCAAGGGCTTTGCAATGGGGTGTTTGTCATCGATGGGAGAATCGACGGGGTCGAGGTCTGCGACGATTACGGGGACGACGACGAGTAGCAGTACTTTGACTGTTACGGCGACGACGGTACTCACTGTTAGCGAGGGATGGGACGATGGTAGTTACGCCGACGCTGGCTGTGGGATCTACTGGAGTTCCGAGGTCGACGAGTAGTATTGTGCCGTATACTGGGTCTGCCAGTGTGGTGACCGTAGGAAGCGGCGTGTAGGTGTGGTGTTTGGGGTAGTTGCTTGGGTCTTGTGATTGGATCCCATGACTTGTCTGGATTTTAGCGGGAGAGCGAGGAGTCTGTGATGGGAATGGCCGCGAGGTATCGATTTCGACTGAGTGACCTAGATGACTTGAGATGTCTGACGTGTAGTGATGACAAGGAGATGCTCCTAAATGGTATAAAGCACTGTTCAAGTACCAAGTTCAAATTTTCGTCGCACTCTTGGGTAGCCAATGCTCTCTTTCTTAGTAACCCAGAATTCTTGAGAAAAAGTACATGTAGTCTGGTGGATGAAGATGTTTGCGTCAGGAAGGAAATCGTAATGGCACGTCGTACACTTCCATCGTGCTTTTCAGACATCGGTCACCGCTTCCGGCGTCATTGCCTCTTCCTCCGACACCTCACTTGTCGCAACACCTCCAGCTGCCAGCGCCAACTCCCATGTCTGCGGCTTGAAAGGCCACTCAAACCAAGCCTTGACCAAGCCCTCCAGCATATCATCCGCAAGCACACGGACTCGCACATTATTCGGGTTCAGACGACCACCCTTCCGTGGATCGGTTACTGCTGAGACCATTGGAATCAAGTCTTGGGCAGCGTTCGGTGCCATCCTATCTAGAGCCCAAGGTAAAGTAGCCGCTTTGAACATGTACAAGTATCTCACGAGATCCTGCGCCGCTTTGGTGGCCTCCAGCCGGGTCGCGATATCTGGCACAGTGAGGTCGCGGGGATGAGGTACCACATCCAGCAGGGCCATTTCAGCCTTGGGCCAGAACTCGTCCATCGATGCTTGAAATGCCTCGTACGGTCGCTTGTCGTGAGCCAAGACTTGTGGCGAAGCATAGAATGCTAGATTGTCGTCAAGCATGAGCTCAATAGGCTGCTGAAGATTCGGACAGTCCTGCAGGTACTTGGTGCGTATCGCCTCGTCAAGTGCAACGATACGATCTTTCAGAGCGTCGACGTCCTCGCCTTTGTCTTTCATGACGCAGTAGTGCGTTTCAAGGTTAACGACGCACAGGAACAGGTCCAGTATCAGCCCAGCCCGCATCTCGCTGCCAAAGAGTGCCCCGTGAGACATGTCGTACTTTGCCTTTACTTCTCCGCCCAAATGACGGTTCGCTCTTCCTCTGTTGACTTCTCGTTCGTCGTGCGATTGCCACAAAGTCTGTGGATATTCCAGATGTCTCATGAACGAGTCAAGTATCAAGAAGAGCTTCTCTGGTCTGTTCACACTGCGAGACTGCTTGACCGCAGCCAGGACCTTGTGACTACGACCCTCAAGCTCATCGATGGCTTTCGCGAGCCTTTCAGGAGTATGATAGTACATTGTGAGTGGCGACTTCATCTTCTTTCGGGATTCCGGTAGGAGGTCTTTTGGCTGAAGAAGGATGCGATCTGGGGGGACCCGCATACCTGCACGACTCATTCTGGCACGGACTTGGCGTGCGCTTTCCGTGCCAATGCCGTCCGATCTTTCATTGATCGTCACGTCATCTTCTCGCACGGCGTTCTTCCGATAGTAAGCGATGCCTGGCTTACCACCCGTGACCTCGGACACTTGCGCGCCTAGACTGAGGCCTACGCTATAGCCATTGACATATTGGCAGCGCTGAGGCAACATCGAGCTCTTCTCATGATCTGGGATCCACCAAAGCATCCGCACCAACCCTCCTCTGTGGAATAGTTCGTTGCTGAGAGACATCCAAGCGTGGTGTTGCAGTACACCATGAGCCGGAGAGTTGTTCCTGGCCAACTGGGCGTTTGAGCCACGAGGTTTGCGGCCCAGATTGCCGGTGATCAGCAAAGTTGGATGTGGCTGCCGCAATCTGGAATCGCCAGTCTCAAGGGGGTTCGCCTCGGGTAGCAGGCCAGTATCGTCAAGAAGGGACTTTGAGTTCTTCAAGTATGAGCCGAAAGCAGCTCCGGGTAAGGGTGAGTGTTTGTAAGTTGAACCGGGCTGCTCCAAAAGCGGCTTGATGAAGGACTCGACATATAACTCCTCCGGCTCCATCAGAACATGGGTCTTAGGCTGGAGGAGATGATGAAGCTTCTCGCTCCAGACACAGGCGCCAGGGTTGAGGTCGATGATGGCGCATCCTTTGTAAGGCTTCAAGGTTGGAGAAAGATATTTGAGCACATCATCGCACAGTCGGTCACTGACAATATCTGTTCTCGGGCCATGACCGTACTGGTCAATAGGCTCTGCCTTTGCGCGGGCGTGGCGGCCTTTGATGGGCTTCCTGTATGATCCGAACCCGCCAAAGATTTTAGCCAAGGTGGTAGTCAAGGGATTTTGAGGGTCGATGTAGCGTCTTGCCGCGCCAGACAGACCACTCATGAACGACGGCGACGAAACGAGGATGAAAGTGAAATGAAAGTGATGATGTAGGGGAGATGGATGATAGAAGTTGCGGAAAGATTTCGAGCATCTCAGCCACATGTGGCGCTGGGAATTTTGACAGGGATCTTCCGCTTATCTCATAGAACTAGTCATCCCTGCTTAGCTGCTCCGCTGGCATCAACGTCAGGCAGCGGCGATGAGCATGACAGCAACACCGGACAAACCTTGGATGACAACTCAGACCGTGACATCGACAGCATCGACGGCTCAGATGCTGCACGAAACACACAACCAGATGTGCGCTTGCTGTGGCCACTGACGCTCGCCCTAGATCGCGAACGCTACATGCCACTCGGAGATGACCGACATCATTTACAATCGGTCAACTACACTCGCCCTCCCATGTAATGGCGCTTTCTCGTCATCATGCGGCCTTCTCGCGGCCACGGACTGTCGAGGAGATCGTGCGTGAGGCGCAGAACTTCGACTTCAACACTGGCCGTTCTCTGCAGCAGTGGCTCCGCTCCGCCAAGATGTTGCTGACTGAGGCATCCATCTGCGAAGAGGAAGACAACTTGCAGACTGCCTATCTGTATACCTATCGTCACTGCGAACTCGTCCTTCAGAGGCTACCTGAGCACCCGGACTACCACGATCCACGCTTCAAACAGGAACTTGCCCAGGCCAGAAAAGCCGTCCAGAAAGGTCTGGTCAAGCTCGAACAATGGAAGCCGAGAATCACACAGGACTACCAGAGATACGTCAAAGCGATGGAGAGGAGGAATGCTGAGCGAGAGCGGGCTCAGAAGCAATTTAACGAAGGCAGTTCACAGCATCCGGCTTACGATGGCTCTCGCAGACCATCGCGGCATTCGATTGACAGTGCCCCACCAAGTCTCACACAGACTGTCAGTGCGCTGAATGACCGGTACTTTGCTGTTGAGCTCGCACACAGAGAGATCAGAAGGCGAGATGCCACTCGCACCTCTACCAAGCAAGCGGGCATATCTCCGGCCACTGTTGCATCACGTCGGCAGGGAATTATTGGTCGTGAGTATGGAGATGAAGGCTATGATCAGGAAGGTGTGCGCGAAGCAGAACGTCACTACGAACAGCGGACAAATCGAAGTCGAGACGAGCCGCCGGCATCACAACACTCGCAGTCATCATCGTATCACTACCCAAGCGTTCCTCAGAAAGTGACTCGCAGGGACTGGAAGTCGCCTCGCCCACCTTCAATCACACCAGGATCTCGTAACGCAATTCCACCGGCGTTGCCTGCCAAAGAAGCCCTTTACGACTACCAGACTTCTGGACTTGCGAGCGGCCCACCCAGAGTGCCTCCACGGCCTGAGTACAATACCCCCACTTCAGCAGCAGAGCGCAGCTTTGAGCAAGCGCCACCCCAACTACCATCTAAATACACATTCGAGCCATCGTCCTACACCGAAGCTGGTGAACCACTTCGAACAGTGATTCTGCCTCCAGACCTACGATCTGCTTTCTTGAACTTGGCTCATCCTAATACTGCCAGAAACATGGAGACCTGCGGTATTCTCGGTGCTACCGTCATCTCGAATGCACTGTTCATTACGCACCTCATCATCCCAGACCAGACCAGCACTTCCGACACATGCGACACCACCGAATCTGGCGACAACGCTCTCTTCGATTACTGCGATAGCAGCAACCTCTTGGTCTGCGGCTGGATCCACACACATCCCTCGCAATCCTGTTTCCTTTCATCTCGAGACTTGCACACGAGCTCCGGCTATCAAGTCATGCTACCGGAAGCTATTGCGATCGTTTGCGCACCGAGACACATGCCAGATTGGGGCATCTTCAGGCTGACGGACCCACCTGGCTTGCCTCATGTACTGGATTGCGAGCAGAGTGGACTGTTCCACCCTCATAGTGAGAACAACCTCTACACCGATGCACTGCGGCCCGGGCATGTCATGGAAGGACCTCTGGAGTTTGAAGTTGTTGACCTGAGAACATCATAAACGCTATACAGAAGCATAGATAATCCCATCGGTTCGGAGAGCTAAGACTGCATGTGATGATGCGGGAACGTGTAGCCAGGCTGTGATCCTCCGCGGAGAGTACATTGAGATAAAGCGACAGGGTACCGGGCGAAAGCTCAGCTCTGCCGGCCGGGAAAATGGTGCGGAATGCGTCGCCTTGGGCAGCAGCTGTTCAGCTTGTCGCGTTACACCGCATGCTCAACTTTTGCTGGGCCGGCTGCGTAGCGAATAGACTACAGTAGAGCATGGAGGCATATCTGGGAAAGGGACTGACCACGAAGGAAAATCCAACTGCGGCGACTGTCCGCAATCTGATTTCCATCAGCAGCGGCACTGTAAGCACTAACCGCTCTCACCCAGCATAGTCTTCGCTACTATGCCTCTTTGCATCTTGCCCACCAGCGTCTTCAGTATTTCCTTCACGAAGAACATCTTCTTCGGCATCTTCGCCTGCAACAGCCTCTCTCCCAAATATGCCATAGTCAAGTCCGAGTGAGTAGAATAGAGACGTGAAGAAGCAACGTCTACACCAAAGCATTCCACACCATGGTAGCGGCTTCCGATTTCTCACAATCATCAAATCACATACACATGGTGCTAGCTACAAACCCTCAACCCCCCTTCGGACACTCCCCCACCTTTCTCCCCCAATTCCCGGGCTCCATAATCCACCTCGCAATAGCGAACAACCTCTCGACCGCCTCCCTGACCTCCGTCCGCCGAAGCTGCGCATCATCATAACTCGCATTCATCTGAAACGTCTCTCCATCCACCATGCCACAATTCCACAGAATCCCCGCATCACTCCGACTCTGCACCTGCACTCTCCTTAATGCCTCCCCTTCGTTGGACTCAGCCACCATCCCCTTCAAGCCAGGGAGCCAGTTGAAAATCTGCCTGCGCATAATGTCGATGAGGTTGGCGCCATTGCGGCCGAGGGCTTCTTGGATGGAGAAGAGGGGGGCGTGGGCGTGGGAGGTTAGGAGGGTTTGTTCGGAGTTGATGTGGGAAAGTAGGGAGAGGACGGTTTGGGAGGGGGAGATGGGGATGCTGTTGAGGACTGCTTCGAACATTGGGCCGTTGATGTCCATGGCGTTGGGGAGGTGGGAGGTGATGAAAGGGGAGAGGAAGGGCCAGGTGCGACCTGCTTCGTATTGGGTGAAGATGGCGTGGTCTGTGCCTGTGTAGTGGGTGTTGAGGATGGCGAGGGCTGTTTTGAGGATTGCTGGGCCGGAGAAGTTGTGTTCTTTTTGGAGGGTTTGGAGGTGTGGGAGGTGGGTTCGTTCTGTTACGCCGTTGACGCCGATGCTTTTGCCGCCGTCTAGGAGTGGCCGCTGTTTGACCAGAGCGTCTGATGCATCCGAGAAATTGCCCTTGAACCACTCTGGCACTCGCTGGGACGGCCACAAAGAGTTTCCCATCTCGCCTAATCCTTTCAAGCGGCGAACATGGAAGTCCACATCAATTTTAGCCTGTATCGAGCCACGCTGGAGGAAGAGTGCATCAGCAAATGCCTTGTATGGTGTGCGTGGCGCTATGATAGTGGACTGCCCTTCAGACAGAATTGTCTTCAAGTCCTCGCGGAAGTTCGGTATAGACAATCCATCAAAACACGAATGCTGTATTTGACACACAAAGCCGGCTGCTCCAGTCTCCTTCACCAGCGCAATGATCGCTCGGAACAATGGACCAGGCTCGGCAGCGAAATCAAGCTTCGGATCGTCTAAGCACAGCGAACGCAGGTCGTCGATTGTCTCGACGGCGTCGACCTCTGTGAAGACGGCGTTCCACCATTTCTCACTCGGGCGCACAATGTAATGTAACGGCGTCGAATCTTTGGGATGTGCTGCCAGAGTTCGTAACATTGGCTGGTGTGTCAAGGCGGTCTCTATAGCCGACCTCAGCTCTTTGGTGCTAGCCTTTGCCGTCACGTAAGCGTGTCGATGGTTCCAGGACTGCGCGCGAACTCGGCGCAGCATGACTTGCCCAAAGTCCCACATTGGCACGACATCTTCAACATCGTCGTCCCATGTCAGACCAAGCTCTGCCGCGACGCCCTCGAATGTAGTCCTTGCATGCTGGACACTTTTGAGATTGCCCAAAGCATGCGCCATGTCATCCACACCAGGTGGGCCTTGTCGTGCTATTACTGCGGGTGCCTTGGTAGACTCTGGTGATGCTTTATTTCGACTGTCAAGCAGCTTGGCTTGTTCCTTTATCGTGGGATGCTCTATGATCTCTTCAACAGTAAGTACCAAACCTGTCTTCCTCTTGATCTTGGTGACGGCTCGCATCATCGTGATGCTGTCTGCCAGGTCCTGGATTGGTGTAGACAAATCAAGCTTCGCCTGCGACACACCCAGCAGCTCGGCCCACACTTGATGCAATGCTACCTGGCTCGAGCTCGTGCCATGTGTCACATCCTCTTGTTCGTCTCGTTTATGGATGAAATCCAATACAATGTTTCTGAGCTCAGTCTTTGTGTACTTCCCAGACGCAGTCTTCGGAAAGTCGTCAATGCCAAGATCTTGGACGCTGATAGTCTCGGCAGGGATGTATAACTCTCCCATTTTGTCTGCGACCGCCGCACGAATACTGTCAATGTCGATCTCAGCCCCATCTGCAGGCTTGATGACAGCAAGTGGGACCTCGCCCGCGATTTCATCAGGAACTCCAACGACTTGCGAAGTCATTCCTGGCAGCGTGTCCACCACAGCCTCAATGGAAGCGGGAGAGATGTTCTCGCCAGCTCGAATGATTAGATCTTTGTATCGGCCCGTTACAAAAATTTCCCCGTTTTGCTCCATCACAGCTTGATCTCCCGATACGAACCAAGAACTTCCGTCATCTTCGTAGAAGCCACCTTTAGCGTCTCCAAGGTATCCATTCGTAACCATCAGTCCGCCAGCATGAATTTCGCCTGGTGTACCTCTCTCAACAACCTCTCGCGACTCAGGCTTACAGATCCGGACCCTTGCGCCGGGACCAGCTTTCCCAAGACATATCATTTCATGCTTACTGTAATCATACGGCAAGTCCCAGTACGGCACAGATGTGAGAGGGATGGCTTCACTCATCCCGAAAGAGGTCGACATGTTCGCAACGCCAAGATCCTGGCTTATCTGCTTCAACGTCTCTGACCTCAACGGCGATCCCGATATCTGAGCGGCAAGCACAGAGTCCATACTTATGTCCATACTCGCCCTGGCTTTGATCATGGCCTGGTACATTGTCGGTACACCCGCAAGATTTGTGAGCTTCTCATCGTGGATCGCTTGAAGCGTGGCCTCGGCATTGAAGGTATCGGAAGGAAAGCATACACTACCTCCAGCACTCCACCAGTTCAGCATGTACACGATGCCAAAGCTATGGAAGGATGGTAGGTTGTCACAGAAGCTCCGCGACGAGTCTAGTGCGTGGTTCTGGGTTGAAGAGCGAACGCCAGCCATCAGCGTTCTGTGCAGCTGTTTGACGCCTTTCGGACGCGAGGTTGTACCGCTCGTGAAGATGATCAGCGCTAGGTCGTCAAGATGGGACTTGTTTGCATCTCCGAGTGGTATTTGATCGTAATTTGACTTGGGATCGAGTAGTTGTTCCAGATCGTGCCACCCTTTTGGGCGGGTGTCCGAAGGGTTACAGATAGCCTTAACGAGCATCTTGGCGGCTGAATCCTGTTCAACCCCTCGATCCAGATCGTTCGCCATGTTAGCATCCCAGGCTAGAAGGGCACTCGTCTCGGCAGTACGAAGCATATAATTAGCCTCATCGGGCTTGGCTGCAAGGGCAGGGTTTATGGCAACGAATACTGCGCCAAGGAGGGCTGCGGCGTATAGACTGACGGTGTATTGGGCACCATTCCTTAGGAAGGCAGCTATCCGCATGCCATTGCGTATCCCCAGCGCGTGCAGCCTCGTGGCTAGTAATTCGCCTGCTGCATAAAGTTGCGAGTGAGTCCATCGTAGACAATTTGAGCCATTCTCGGTAAATTGCGAGACTTGATGCAGAAAATCTGCAGATTGATGCCGACAGATCAGAGCAGTCTTGTCGGGGAAGTCTTTTGCTAGTCCAGTGAACAGTTTCTGGAGAGTGACAAGAGGTAGCTTGATATCTCCTCCTCTAGCCTCGGCCAAAGTGGAGTGTGGTGACATCTTGTTGTCTTGCTTTCTATTGTCTGCCGTTGTGCTGTTGGCACAGCTGTGAAGTATCGCGGTTCTTGTGTGTATTCTATCCTGGCGACCGTCAATACGAACCGAGGTCGGAAAGCCAAATGGTTCAAGAGAGCTTGCCTGATATCAGACTTTTAATACTCCGAACGGCAAAGCAGGACGGCAACAACGTGTGAGATCATCGAGATCATGGTCAAGGCTCAGTCGTTGCGGATGTTGGCTGCACCTTTGAGTTTCGAAGATCATCCCGTTCTCCGCATCTTGACAGCGATTCAAGCTACACCGTATCAAGAAAGCGCAGTGCGCCGGCGCATCCGCGTGCTTGACAAGTCCGAATGCGAGAAGGCACTGTATTCGGTCGTGGTTGTTGAAATGCTTGTGTGCTACTGACTTTCCTCGCGGTGGCGCAAATGAACACCGCTCATGCCTCTTCCTGGAGGTCCAGAAAACGTTCCTCATTCAAGATCTTTCTCAACTCCTCAATCAAAAACCCATCAAAAATGCTCTGTGGCCATTCGGGGACCTAGTGGATGTCCGCCACGATTGCGATCAAGTAGACTTCATCTGCATCAATCTTTGCCACTCTGCTCGCAGAGATGGCATGAGATTGGCGCAGTCCGCCCGCAAGGTATACGTTGTACTTCCGGACAAAGGGCAAGCACAAGAGCGAAAAAGCAGTTCGAGGTGAACGGAATTCGTCAGCGTCAACAGTTGTGCCATGGTAGCGTCTCTGCCTGTATTTCGGGATGCGTCGACGATCTCGCGCACCGCAGCTTGGGCATCGTGCACGCCGCGGTAGGCATTCTGTGTCGGAGGCTTCCACCACAAGACGAGGTCCTTTAGAGCGCTGGCATTGGTGCGGCCTATGGAGTACAGGAAGTCCTTCGCGTCCGAGACGAGGAGATTGTTGTTGGTAGATTGTATGTGGAAAGCGTTGGAGGCGTAGAAGAGTGTTGTGAACTCGGAACAGAATTGTTTGCACGTCCTTGCTAGGCCGATGGGAGATTCCATGAAGGCCGTCCATCCTTGTGAGTACTTGGCGAGGAAGATAGGTTCCGGATCTTGGGCCACGTACTCAAATAGCTGATTTCTCAACTCTGCTGGGAGACGATGCAGGCGCGATGTCTGCTCCATGGAAGGTTTCGTAATGGATATGCTCCTGGTTTTGAGTGGTTAGAGCCTATGCCAGAAGGTGATGGCGGTTAGTGGAAAGCAAGGAAAAGGTCTTTAAGACGGAATATGCGATGTCGTGCTGGTTTGTGTGCTTACCAAGTCCGCGCTCGGTGCTGACTGGCTCCAGCGCAATATCTTTTAGTCAGTCGCAGTGCTCAGTGTATTGGTGGCTCAGTAGTTTTATTCAGTAACACAGCCGCATCTGGGTCTATTGAAGCACGCGCTCCTACCACGCTGCGACTGTGTGCAGACGCTCACCGTCCCTCATCCACTTTCTCCCACTCACTGTCGGTGCTTATCTCACTCGCACTATGCGCCGCCTCTTCCGTCTTCCTCTGCCTCGTCTGCACGCCGCCCGGCACAGTTTGTGATCCAGTCGCGGGCGCCACTCCGCTAGTCCTCATAGCATCAAGTATCTCCTCCCGTATCCTCTCATCGCCCTGCGTGGGCTCATAGGTCAAGCTCTCCTTCATACGGCCCGCATCTTCAATCTCAGTATCCTCGCCTTCATCGTCTGCCTCATCCTGCTTCTGCCGCCGCCTGAGACGATCTGCTTCGGCCTCCTTCGCTTGTGCTTGTTGGAGCTCCTTCGCGAACCAGTTGATGCTCCACCATAGACCGGCGGATAGTACCGAGAGAATCGCGAAGTGAATGCTGTAGGTAGCGAATAGCAGGCCGGCCAGGAGGAGTTGGAGGGCGCCAAAGGTCACATTGGTTGCTACGAGGAGGGTTGGGGTAGGCCCGGAAACGAAGACCGACTCCCATAGGTTGGCGAGGAAGTTTGCCATTTCGCTACTGCTTCGTCTGCTGATACGTGGGTTTGTGGTGTTGATATGGTGGTCGTTGGCTTTTCCGCAGATGTTCGCATATAAGGAGATTCAGCGCTTGCTGTCGTCGCGAGTCACGTCCACCTCGGAAGAAGCCGTTCTTGTTCACGCCGTCTATGCGAATTGCAGATGTCCGATACTCGATGCTCGAGGCAGCTTGTTCGGGAAAGCGATATCTAGCTGGGTGGAGTTGTTTGCGAGGGATGACTTGCCTTTGGAGCGGCTATATGTGGACAGCTATAATCTGCGTAGAAGACGAATGGGAGCTGTGTGTCTGGTGTTGCCTGAGAGATACGTTATCTGGCTTGACGACGAGACAATCGGAGAGAGATTCCGCTGCAGGCGTGCATGACGCGCCATGTTGGCAGTCACGCGATGAGATACATTCACGTGGCGCTCAGACTCACGGAAGGAACCGGCACCAGCCACGGTCTTGAGTCTCTAGTCATCTGGTGTTGAGGTATATTATAGGACAGTGATGGAGAGTGGACGACAAGGTCTAAGGACGCGATATTCCGTACTATGATCCATGAGTAGACAGTGAATATTGGCAGCTCGGAGCGAGCCCCAGCGGAACATGGCCTTACTCGTGGTAGAGACCGACGTCCCAAATCATGACTTTGGGAAGTGAAATATAGATATTGTGACACAATAAAATGGCATCTTCAAACTTGGATGCATCAGGACCTGACATCGTTCCTACAACCATTGCAAGATTTTTTATTCGAGCCAACGACTCCCGGATCATTAGACGGGCCGTATGAGAAACAAATCCAAATCATCATTCATTACATGTAGTATCACAATTTTCAGGATCAGACCCCAAACACCCAAGCTTGAGCACAGACTTCCTGGCTGGATACCCCTCGGAGCAATTCTCAGCACAGTTCACAACAGCTGCAGCTCTCATCCAGTCATCACCATATCCTCTGCTGGTCCTGCAGCAGGCGTTTGGCCATTTTCATGCCATTTGTGGGACCTGCATGAGAGAGCTTGTTTACGCGCTCGGCAAGGCATCTATGTTTATGCCTTAGATCCAAAGGTAGGGCCACTGCGGCGTGGGAATACGTTTGCATGTCTGCAGCTGTGCTTCGCCTCGTTGTACCTAACATGGCCTGCGTCACCTGCATCCCTTCAAGGCGTTGAGTGAGGTGGCAGTAAGTCATTTGCAGATGTTTGCAGGCTCTGTGCGACGACGTTCGTTTCAACGAGGGCTGCATTTGGAATGGTGAAGGGGTGGGTTTGTGGTATTGACGACTCTAGTGTTTGAGCGAACGCTGCCGTCTCGCCACGGGGTGCCTTTGCGATGGCTCAGACGAGTGTGTCGAGTTGTGTGCTCTCCATTATCGCGTCGTTTACCAGTGGACTCGATGTGATTAGGAAGTATCGCGAGTCGCGGAGGACGAAGAAGAGAAGGAGTAAGAAGAGTGGAGCAGACGAGGAGGAGGAGATGAAACTCACAAAGAGTCTGAGGATGGGACCCGAAGAGATTGGTAGAAATTACCAAAGAAGTGTATGCGCGGCTGGAGAGCAGTTCGCGCAGGGCGATGGTATGTTTAGTAGATGTGCTGATCCGTGCAGCGGCCGACGAGAAGCAGGTTTAGCACAAACATCTCTCGCCGAGATACTATTGAAGCTCAACACTGGCCTCGTCACGATAATCAACGCCTTCCTCAACAAAGACAAACAAGAAACCAGGCTTGACTATCAGTCGCTGACGAGCTTGTCCGAGCAAACGCGAGACGACACCTGCAGAACGTTGCGCCAGCTCTTTCGACGTATGACGCAGGGACGTATGCCCGTCAGCTTAACGCTCAGCGAGAGACGACATCGGAAAGGCGATAAGCCAAGTGATATTAGTGCGATCTCCAGCAACAGCAGAAAGTCTGGATCAGGCCAGAAGCATACCAAAGTCAGTGGCCCCGTGCTTGCACAGGTCGTTATAGCAGATTCAACGAGACCATCGCAAGTCGCAATGGTCAGACATGGTGACAAGAGGAAGAAGTCGAGCACAAGCACAAATTCTTCGAAGGCGCAGTCGAAGATATCTCTCGCCTTACCTGCGCCATCAGCTCGAGAAACAGCATCGGGAAATGCGAAAACTCCTCGGATGCACAAGAAACAGTCCGCAATGGAAGTTCGTCCGCATCAAACTTATCGACCTGACGTGCTCTGCAGCAGTCGCTCGACGCCAGTACTGGACATTTCGACGATCGATCATGCACCGTCACTTGCATACCGGCCAGAAGCTTCACCTCTCCCAACACTACCGCGAAGAATGCGCAAGCCGACTCCTACATACTATTCCATCGACACCACAAGCACCAAGCTCGGCGAGATTCCCATGCACAAATGGGCAGAGCCGTACGATTTCGACGCCATGTCCCGTCTCAACAAAGAGGCCGAGCAGAATGGCTGGCCACTCACTGACCCCAAGTACGCGCCAGAGCCGAACAAAAGACAAGGTCTGTTTCGTCTGTTTCGAAGGAGGAAAACGGAAGCATAGTATGCTTACAATGTATCCGTGTGATCGGAGATGACTGATGAGATTACGAACGTAAGACAGCGATGTGGTGTGTGACCTTCCTTGGTAGACTTGGGTATAATGTTTTCGATGCTGGCTTCCAAGCGCTTTTTGGAACATTGCCCTCATGACCACACCACGTCGCCGGCATTCGGGCTCGCTTCAATTCTGCGTATCGTTGTCATGCCGTGGAGATGTCAGTACAGAGGTGCTTCGTTTCGTTGCCAACCGAAATAATGTTCTGATCGTGCAGGGATGTTATCGGCATCTGAGTACCGAAGAAATGCTTGTCACCATGACATACCCCTTGCCAGAACCCTGCATCATCCTAGACACACTCATATCTTGCGGCGGCAGCAACTCACAACTCGACTTTGTGATCCGCTTCCACGGCACGGGAGCAGAAAGATACGGCTGCGACCGCGATTACGGCCCATTCGGCGCCTGCTAGCCTCTTCAGAATACCCACATACCGATCTTATCTCAACACGGCATTGTCTGACCCTCCTCGGGCCGTATGTCTTCACGAAGCCGTACGGTGGCACTAGCATGAGCCATCGCAGCTCGACTCACTCCGGGGAATCTGGAAAACTTCGCCAATCATACGCAAGTCTGCTGTGGCGTCAACATAACTTTTGCTGTGCTGATGTGGATTTTTCGAACATGATTGGCAGCTTACCTATTCCTCGTCTGCATTGGAATCACCCTCGTTCTGCTTGGGATGCTGTGCAAGAAGTGCGTACTTTCAAGGAAGCGCTGTACGACAGCACACCTCCCCCGGGGCTTCTCTATCTGCGACTTGTCTGGGGTATCTGCCCGACTGCCTGTATGACTCCACTCTATAATAAGAGAAGCATCATCTCAAGATGTGGCTCGGGCGCACCGCATTCGATTTGAAACATTTCACCCCGATACGGTCTGTAGGTTCACATTCCTCGCGTATACTCTCCTTACCTCGTCAAGACAAGTGATGTCAGGTAACTGACCACACAACGGCGAGCGCCAGCAGACCGCCAGAAGTAGGCTCACTAACAGGACCTACCAAAATAATGAATACTCACTGGCTGGACCACCACCAGGGCAGCCCAAAACTGACCCACACAACACATACTACGCAGAAGGGTATCGAGAGATGAACCCTCTGATGAATAACCATTATGAGGACCCCAACCCCGGTCTCAGCTTGGCGAGGACTTTCCCACATCAAGTGAGATTTAAGAACTCAAGACCGAAAGCTGAAAGGAAGCCTACGGCGGTACAGTCTGACGAAAAAGGCGAAGCGGAGACAGCGCCTCAGGTCCCTGAGTCTCGACGGCAACGAGATTCTGTGCAAGAGAATGACCAGCGCCGACATGAGAGCTACGGACGACAGCAATAATGAGCAAGGCAATCGTAAGTATATTAGCGAGTGCAGAAGCACTATGCTAACAGCTCGCCAGTTAACAATGGCGCCTCTCCCGGAGAAGACGAAGACTCAGGCTATCCATCCCCATCAATACCTCAATCAGCAACACCTTACCGCCAATTCATAAATCAACAGTCCCACGATTCGAAAGCCAACGACAGCAACAACCTCCACCCCCATCCCCGAATACCATCCATCCACCAACGAACCCGAGTACCGCGAACCCGAAAATGAGTTCCAATTCCAAGCCTTCCAGAACCAAACCGCCATGGAACAAGGAAACCCCAAGCCCTTCAACCAATGGGCCAAATTCCGCACGGACTTCCAACGCCCGCTGGCAGAATGGCTCGGCACCGCAATCCTCATCTTCATCGGAATCAGCGGAAACCTATCAGTCGTCACCTCAGACTTCCAAACCGGATCAATGCAAAGTATGTACTGGTGCTTGGCCTTCGCCGTAATGCTCGCAATCTACATCGCTGGCGGCGGAAGTGGTGCATTCCTGAACCCTTCATTGACGATAATGCTCTCGGTATTCCGAGGCTTTCCCGCACGGCGTGTACCAACTTACATTTTTGTCCAACTCTAAGGAGCCTACACAGGCGCTCTGCTGGCATTTGCAGTCTACCGCGACGATATCTTACATCATGATGGCGAGATTCTCAATCCGGCGAGTACGGGTGCGTTTCTTTACACCCAGCCGAAGGACTGGATCAGTGACTCGACCGCGTTCTTCACAGAAATGCTCGGAACGGCCGTGATAGGCTGCTCGATCCTCGCCCTGGAGGTTAGTAGCAACTCACCTCCAGGAGCCGGTATACACGCCTTCATCATCGGCTTGCTGACAACCACCGTCGCAATGTCGCTGGGCTACAGTACCGGCGGCTGCTTCAATCCCGTCAGAGACATTGGACCTCGCCTCGCCGCAATAACAGTCGGATACCCGACCTCCCTCTTCAACGCACATCGGTACTGGTGGATATGGGCACCCTGCTGCGCGACAAGAACAGGAGCTCTGCTCGGCGGTCTGGTGTACGATCTGCGCATCTTCAAAGGTGGTGAGAGTCCCGTGAACTACTCGTGCGGACGTTGGAGACAAGCTGGGCAGGAGATGCAGCAGCAGGACCAGGAGATGAAGACGGAGGGAGTGGAGGAGAGTTGTGGGGTTGCGAAGATGTTGGGGCTGAACAAGTTGGCTGATAGGGTTAATGGCCTGGAAGACTCGGATCCTCCGGACTTGAAGAAGGGCCTTGGGAGCGGGCAGAGTCAAGGTTCGCGATGATAATGGTGGTGTGAAAGGTTTCATCCTTCTTGTTGAGTATTGCAGATTTCCTGATGCTCACGCACCCTTCTGGACTTTTTGTTTCAATTTATGTAGGATACGACTACCTTTTCAGCACTGACGCCTTTCTTCTGCGTATCCAGACCGAGCTGAACAGATCGCAGATTCTCCCCAACGATTTTCGGATCCGGCTTGGGCACGATAGATCCATTCTTTAACGCCTTCGGCAGGAATTCGCGCCATATCTTGGATCCAACATCGTTCTCGAAAATGGCAGCCGCACCGACTACAATAGAAAGTCAGCAACGCCACATAGCCCACGAAGACTTCAACGAAACTTACTAGCCTTCATCCTCACACTCCCCGGCACCCCCTTCTCCGGCACACCCCTCACCGTTACCACAATCGCCTTGCCCTTCGACCGATCCACAATCCTCGCAGCCGCTTGCGCACCACCCTCCCCCACCGCATGATACGCCCCTAAGACTGTCTTCCCGTCCAGCCACTTCACAACCTCATCCTCCACATCCTTCCTCCCATAATCAAACGCCGCTGCCGCGCCGAGTTCTTTCACGTAGTCGAAGTTCTTCTCCGAACATGTCGTTACTACTTCAACGCCGGATGCGACGGCGAGTTGAATTGCGCAAGATCCGACGCTGCTGCTGCCGCCCCAAATTAGGAGCGCACGGCCTAGAGATTTGGGTTTGCCATCGGGTACTGGGTAAGGGAGGTTAAGGAAGTGTCTTTGGTACAGGCCAGCGGAGGCTGTGGAGATTCCGAGGGGAAGGACGACGCCGGTGGAGGAGGGGACCTTGTAAGGTAGCTCTGCGACTGCTGAGGCCTGGACGACGACATATTTCTGAAATGCTCCCGTGGCGCCGCTTGGGAGGTCCACATCTTTGGCTCGGGAACAATGTCTGTCGCACTCATCAGCTCTCTCTCTCTCTCCTCTCATCCCCATTTCACCACAGAACAGAGAGCATACGCAATCACCCTCGTCCCAATTTGGAAATCCTGCACATCATCCGCCACTTCGGCGATTTCGCCTGCGGCATCTGAGCCGAAGACTGTGGGGTACTCTGCGTGGAAGATGTCGTCGTCTTGGAGGATCCAGTCGATGGGGTTGACGGCTACATCGTAGACTTTGATCACGACGTGGCCTTTTGGTGGTTTGAGGTAGGATGCTGAGCTGACGGTGAGGGGGCGTTCTTTGGGCTTGAGGGCCCAGGCGGCGACGTTCTTGGGAGCTGAGGTGAAGAGGCTGGTGGTATTCATTGTTGTCAAGTCGGAAGTGGTGTTGTTGAAACGAATACGAAATGGAAGTGAGATATTTGAGGTGTCGTTGTTATAGGAGGCAGACGAGTGCTGACGTTCTCTGATCAGGGTTGTTGTTGCTCCCAGCCGTTCCTGCAGCGAGGTGGGGCAAACAGCAGGCATCATTGGACTTCTTCCTTCCTGTTTCAGATCATCGATCTTTCACCAACAACATCAACATCTCTCTTCACCACGGAGGAGTTTTACACGAGAACATTGCGCCGATGACGATAAGAGTCAGATGGATTATGCAGTCCAAGGCATCGAGACGGCCGGTGGATGATCCAGACTCTTTATCACGTCGTTGATGCGACTTGATCGACACGACAGCAACTCTTCGATATCGACGCCCTCGAGTAGTCCGACGACGACATGATGGACACACTTTCGTCCATTACCCTCAGACGGCGAGTACTCGGCTCATAAACATAGTCAGAGCGGTGTAGCAAGGCTGTACCAGATATGTTTTTTCAGCGAGCGGTATCACGACTCGGCTTCCTTACCCGCGCTTTCCAACTTCATGGCAAGGCCTGCATTTGCTGCAGCCATTCAACCGTGATGCGCATGGCAACACTATCGCCGTGTGTCCATCGGCCAAGGCGGTTATTTTCAGCGATTGCGATCCATCTCCTTGACGCCAGGAGCCCCACGACTGTCGCACATCTCCTTGTTCGAGACAAGGCTGTGCATATGGACGGCAACAAAAGAGTTATATATGTCTTCCACGCCGCAGACCGCACGTCCTGTCCCAGCCGCTATGTATTCATTAAGCTCCATCGGCAGACATCGCCTTTCTTGACGTTGCTTGAGAATCAGCTGCGCCCCTTGTTCCTCAGCCTTGTCTACCCATCTTCCGTCTCTCTTCACTCTCAAGATGACTCTCGTGTCCACAATACTGATTGTAGAGGCTGCTGCGCTCAGTGCTACCCTGGAACGTTCGGACGGCCTTCCATTCGGCTGAGAGGAGACTCAGTGCACTACTCGGAAAGATACAGACATACAGCTTCGTATCGCGCTGCAATACCAGAGACTGCACATTTCGGAAGCTGAGTTGGCTGCTGTATCGACCCCAGGAAGTCCCAGGTATGGCCAGTATCTGGATACCGACAGCGTGAACGCCCTATTCGGACCTTCCAACGATTCTGCTTCCAAGGTCGAGGGCTGGCTGCAAAGTTACAATGCGGGCCACATTGTGTCATGCAATGGCACAGTCTCCTTCACGACGACCGTTGGCAAAGCAAATTCCATGCTGAATGTAAGGGCTCAACACGACACCAATGGCAAGTCGACTAATCTACGTACTACAGCGTACTCAGTTCCAGATGAGCTAACAGAGCATATCGGAATTTTATATCCTACCATGTACTTCGGTAACACGACACCGAAGACAGCGATGTCGGAACTGCCGGGTAGAACGACGCCGAAGCGACCTACCAAACGCCAATCTCAAGGCTGCACAAAGACCACATACATGAACCCCACGGCAGGGAACAAGATAGTTGCATTTTGTCCAGACGGCATCAGACGGTTCTATAACACTGCAGACTATTCTCCGGATGCCCACTCAGGGAGCGATGTAGCATTTGCGAGTTGCTCCAACGGAATGCCCAGCTATACTGATCTTCAACAGTTTGAACAGAATTTCGGAATAGCTGCGCAGAACTTCACACCTCTTGCCATCCTGAATGGCGCAGTAGACAATCAAGATCCACAAGCTCAGGATGACTTTGAGGTCAGTCTTGATGTGCATTACATCATAGCCGTGGCCCAAGCCCTGCCCGTATATTCCTTATCTCACTGGCAGTAAGTAGAAGTGATCTGCGCCAGCAGTGTGGTCTATCGCTAATGTTGTGTAGGTCTCGCTCCATTTCAGCCCACTCTTTTGCTTCCAGATGCTTCCGAAAATTCGAACGAGCCATATGTTCCTTTCTTCGAATACCTTCCATCTCAGTCGAATGGAGAACTCCCTGATGTACTATCCATCAGCTACGGCGACGACGACAACTCGGTCAGAATCCCCATCACGGGAGAAAATGCTCGCATTCTCATCAAAGTGTCGAACCAAGTTCCTCCCGAGGACGATCAGCGTCTATGCAACCAGATCGGCATGCTGGGCCTACGAGAATGCACCATCATCAACGCCAGCGGCGACGAGGGCGTCCGTGAAGTCTGCCGTGATCGTAATCCAGACGGATGTACCAATCGTAAACCACAATTCTCGCCTGTCTGCCCCGAAAGCTGCCCGTGCATCACAGCCGTGAGAGGCACGGCCCTGGAGACGCGGGAAACGGCATGGAACGGCACTGGCGGTGGATTCAGCTCCTACTTTCCACAGGCATGGTACCAGAAGAGAGCTGCGAGTGACTATCTCGGGAACCATACCAATCCCCAGATCCAGAACGAATTCTCCAACAATAGCTACGTAACATTAATTCTAGACGAGCCTTTCCGGATCTTACTGCCCACAGCGCGAATTCACGATCCGGACAAACTCTGCTAACCTGGCATAGCTTCTCCGTAACCATCAACAGCACTGCTAACGGTATGTTTAGAACTTCTAGAATCTCTTGCGTATGGTTACTCTATAGCAAAATCTACTATACTAGTATCGTTCCTCGAGGCTTTTACTTCGTGAATTCAGGAAAGAGGTAAAGGCCTTCATTATAAGATTCTATAGCTACCTTAGTAATTGAAAGGGAGTGTTTACTTAAAACGATATTAGGTCTAGAGGCAAGTACCGAATACCACAATTTATTAATGCTTATATACACTCACCGCCAAGTAATTTATGTACTGCATGGGGATATCTCTTTCATGTCTACTCTCTCAACCCAAGCGCTGCGCTATACCAATGCAATGACTAAAAAGACCAATGTACTACCCAAGAACTGAACTGATGCACGCACGCACGCATGCACGCTTCACGCTAAAGCCCAAGTCTCTGCTTCTGTCGAATCGAAAAGTTCGTTGATATCTTCTCTGTGTTCTGTGTCTCCAATTACTGTGTTTTTTCTGTCGTATCCAAACATCATGCATGTGCTCGTAAAAGCTTCCAGTCACTTGGACCACTCGCCCGGCACATGCAATTTGCTGATACTCAAATTGGTGTCGTGCCTGATGACGCGTGGGAGGAGTTGGCCAGTCTCGTGGGCGCCTTCGCGCTCGTTGCCGCCGAGGGGAATGTCGGCGACGGGTCCGACCGCTTTGAGGTTGGTCGTGATGGGTGCAGTGTCGTCTGCGAGATCCTTGATGGGAGATGAGACGTCCGCTGGAGGCGTTGGTGCGATCGCTGCGATCGATGTCATGGGCACAATCGGGCTGGGAACGGCTTGCTCGATTGGCGCTGGTGGGAGTGGTGTCGCGAGTACAGGGAGCTCCTCCTTTGGCAGCAGTTCAGTGTTGATGTCCGAAGCGTATGAGGGGACAGCATCTCCAGCGACAGCATCTTGAGTGCCGTCGTGAGAGGCGTCGAAGGCCGGGAACTCCTCTAGTGTCTCAGGGACAGCTGCATCTTTCTGGTGACGCTTGTACGCCTCCATGCCAAGTGCACCTGCACCAGCTCCAGCCACACCTGCTGCTGCTGGTGTCATCCAATCGCCGTAGGCACTGTTATGCCTCACTGGTTGAGCCAGCGAAGAATTGGCGACCGTAGGGTTCGCTGACTCATTGCCTAAAAAAGGCTGCTGCTGGTTGACGGGCTGCTGGGCGTTTGCCGGAAGGGCGTAGGTTTGTGTCAGGACTGGAGCAGTCTGTGCAACTGGCTGCTGCACAGGCACGGTCTGTTGAGGCATGGGTGGATGAGGGTACTCCTGCTGCTGATAGGCGTCGGGAACATCCTCGATGTAGCTCCCTCCACCAGTACCAGCAGTGTTGCTCGTATACATGGAAGTGGATCGGACGCCCTCCATGTGGTATGGATCCTTGCCACCATAGTCGTGTACCGCAGAACCACCAATGACCCCTGCTGCAGCGATAGCAGCGGCATCATCATCGTCGCTGTCGTCCTGACCATCGGCAGCCGAGCTCACGGTTCCTGTCTTGCGGAGCATGAGATCAGACGGGAATCGGCCGCCTACGTTCCACGTACAGCACGTCAGTCACTGCGATTAATACCTGTAAGAAGCAACGCGAAACAAACCAGGGCAGCACTCACTCACCTGGCTGTGGCCGTCGAGGCCTTTGCTCGACCGGATGCTGCTCTGCCAAGCTTGCCGCATCGGCGGTGAACGGTACTTGATCGGCTTCATCTTCGTCCATGCCGTCGCTGCTTAAAGTACCACGCTCGCTCGTGCCGCTGACGCTTCTAGCATGTTTGCGAACGAACGTGGCACGCTCCTCGCCAGTCTTCTCGGTCAGAATTCTGATATCCTCGAACCATGCCATCATGGTGTCGTAGCTCTCGGCGCGGAACACCCAGCTGTGACCCTTGTGCATGCCACCCGACTGCTTGCCCTTGAGCATGAACTTGTGGCTTGACGAGCCTGGCTCTGAACGCGAACCCAATTTCTGGTCGAGCAGGTACAGAGACATAACTGGCGGCTGCGAGTAGATTTTGTCCGCCGACTTGAACTCGTGCAGGTGTGTTGGTGACAGGACATACCATCCAGGAGTGTATGACTTCAAGTACTTGCTCTTGCGCTCAAGCATACCAGATCGTATCTCAGCTGCAGCTGGGGCATTCTTGCCTGGGTAATCGATGTCTTCTATACGTCGAAGTGGCAGTTCTGGGTCGACGAAGTGCGGGTCGTGTCGGACGAAGCTGTACCATTCTGAGTCCTTGGGCATGGCAATTGGGCCAGTGCGCAAGCTCTCAACGACACTGTAGGCATCGTCGCCCTCACGTTTGAGGATGCCGGCCAGTGCGTTGTAAGCTTTCTGGATCTCACCAACCACGATGGATTCCAGCTCACGGCCAGAGCTCTCCAAGTTGAGGTATGCCTGCCAGTCGTCAGCACAGATCTTCACGCACGCGGCGATGTACTCACCCGGTGAAGATAGTTTTCCTCGTCAATCTGCTTCTCAATAGCTCTATCCACACCCAGTCTGACAATGTAGGGATCGTTTCTGCCCGTAGCGTCTTCATGATCCGCATGCTGTAGAGCCTCCTGCAGCTTCTCCACCTCTCTGCGAGTCACGTCCTGCTCTTTCGAGACGGAGTTCTTAAAGTCGCCGCTCAAGCTCTTGATTTCCTTGATCTTCTGTCCCAGGTCGCTGCGCAGTCCGGTCAGTGCTCCGATAACATCATTCTCAATCTCCCGTGACTTGTTCGCCTCGGAGACTGATCGCCGGTGGTATTCGTCCAGGATGCGCGTTGCCTCGCCAAGCCCGTGCTGGCTCATAAACACTGCTGGGTGGGAGATATTGGCGATCGTGTTGGATACCTTGTGCAGTGCTTTCGCGCGTGTCTCGTAGGAGGTCTGGATCTCGCGGAAGTAGGCGATGAGCGATTTGAGCAGCTGTCTCCATGCCTGGAAGCGGTTCGCTAGGACTTCGGTCGGGGTGCCGGCGGTAGGCACGGGCGTGAAGAAGGCGTTGTTGAAGTTCTCGTTATCCGTCAGGCCATCGCCATAACCCTTGATGCTGCCGGCCTTGAGACTGCGCTTGCTGCCGCCACGCTTCAGGCTGGTTGTCCGACGCACGCTGCTTTTCTTCCTGAGTGTATTGTTGCGCGAAACACCTCCAGCGCCTACGGCCGTCGAGCTCTGGGAAGCGCGGGACGCCGATCTGTTGAGGGGTCCATCTCCTGCCACTGACGAGGCACGGTTGCTGTCGTCGAAGTGCTCGCTGTGCAGGCCGTGATTCTGCATAGCGGATTGGCCGAGTGGGGAGGTGATGGTTGGGTTGCCCTGGGCGAAGTCTGCTTGTTGTGTCCCGCCATATCCTCGTCCTGCATGCGCATCATTCAGCGGTGGCACGGAGCCATATCCTGTCGCCATAGCAGTGTTTCTCGACGCTCCACCCGCGGAGAGACAATGTTGCTAGGAGTGCAAAACGCAAAGTCTCCAAGAGAAACTCCCGCGCGGCTCGGAGGATGGTATTCAGTAATTATTAATATATCGGAGCGGATGCGTAGGCTCCCGTATAGGATTCGAATGGGGAGATGATGGGTCCCGTACCGCACTCCGGAGCTCACGGCAATCGTCAACAAAGGCCTGATAGCAGATAGCAGAGCCACAATTGGATGACGTTGCTCGTCCAAGCGCCGACGACGACGCCCAAGCAGGAACAATCTCTTGTTGGTACAAGGTCACCACACGCAGAAGTCTTCACGCAACAAATGGTGCAGCCACGGCACCACGGCACCACGGGCGTCTTCATCGATAAAGTTATCTCCGTCTTCGGCGGTGAGACGAACGACGACCAATCTCGCACGGTCAGCAATTTCATTTCGCGGTAGTTCTAACTTCAATCCATGTCAAGTACATATGTAGCTGCTCCAAGTGACATCACCAGTGGCTTGACCGTTGTTGCCCTTGTCCAACGGCAACCATGTGCCGAGACGGAATACTCCATCACCCACAGACTAACAACAACATCATAGTTCTACCGGGTGGCATCTCGCTCCAGCAAACATGCCACACGTCTCAGCACTCCTGCACATCCATATCCATGTACATGTACCTGCACACTGATCTTTTCATCCATTCATTCATTGGTAAGTAAGTAAGCGCTGATCCATGTCCCAAGCTCCACGCAATGCTCAAGCTCCGCTCCGTGCACCCAGAACTCAATCTCTCGCTCAGTTCACCGACGCCTGACCTCCCGACAACGTCAGCGTGGCTGTACTCATCGCTCGTCCGTTGGTGATGTTGTTGTTGATCAACGAGTGAAACACCATCTGACCACCCGATAGAGTGACATCAGCACCTCCCGGCCCAAACAGACCGTAGTCGCCGTCTTGGAGGAGCACCTGAGGATTGCCGTACGGACCGGCGATGGACTCGCTGGTCACATAGCTGGTCGTGTAGCTGGAGTCGCTATAGCACCCGGTGCTGTAGAAGAGGTAGTATGTCCCATAGTCGCCCTTGACGATGATTGGCGCTTCGGTTTGATAATGGTCGACCGCGCCACGGTTGTTCCAGATCTGGACGGGATCGCCGACTTTGGTGCATCCATCTTCCTGGACTTGCTGCAGCATGATTGGAGTCGAAGGTTTGTTGTTAGGACTAACACAGTACCCTCCACCCGTCACTGCAGGACCATCGATTTTGTACAGGACCCACCGCGTCCCATCGCCGTCAACGAACCCCGAGGCATCGATTGCACCACCCTGCTCTCTTGGACATACCCATGGTTCTGTGCTGCCGTCGCTGTATGGACCCTCGACAGTCGCGCTGCGAGCTACACCAACACAGTGCAGGCCTCCTTCCGTCACTTCGGGCGAATAGTACATCACAAATGTGCCATCAGCCTGCACAACGTCAGCTTTGCAACAATCTCGTCCTCAAGCGAGGTCTTACCAACTGCTCAACATCTGGCGCCCAGACTGTCATTGGCTTTGCCCAGCTAGGCTGATTTCCAACCGGAAAGCTCTCAGAAGGTGCAGCCCAACCCGATGGATCTTTGAAGTCCGGATTGCTGGTGTATGGCACTTGTAATTGTTCCCCACCGGTACCAAAAGCATGACTGATCCCGTCCACATTTATGATCGATGGATCTGGAAAGTTGGCTCCACGGAGGACATCGTAGCTCGGTGCTCTCTTCGAGAGGTGATGTAACGTCGTCGGCGCTGCCTCAGCTGCGTATGGTAGCAATGCTATGCCGAGAAACAGCTGGTAAGGACACGAAGAATGCATGGCTGCTAGAACGCTGCTCTAACAACAGAACGAGATATGGTATTGGCAAGAAAGAGAAGCTGACTATACGAAAACGCATCGCATCAAACGACCGGCGAACCAAACCCTTTGTATACTGACCGCTCCGGCGCATACGACCGTTAGCTGTGGATTATTGTTCCGCAGTCACTGCGCCAAAGGTGAAAGTATACCACACACCACCCGCCAGGACCAAAAGTGACATCCGAACGTGCAGATCCTTCGGCTTCACTGGCTCCAGGTTTGTTGTCATTCATGTCATTCCGCACGAGCACCCACCCTATCCAGCCGTGCAAGGCTCGGCTCACAAAGCTCGAATGACTGAGTTTGCAGTAACCTCTAGCGAAACAGAGGGCATATCGCGTGTCCTGCTGACGGATCCGACATCCCATTAGCTATAGTAGGCAGCTCCAAAGAAGAAAAAAAAAGGTCTCCAGACGGCGGACAAACCAGAATGCATCATACAGCACACTATAGCGACAAGTGGCAGAGTATGATGGGTTGTGGAGGACGATCGCCGTGGAGCCGACAGCGGTATGCGCTGTACAGGAGACTTTTGCTTACTTGCCAGCGCTTGCGCTACAGTACTTTGGCCCTTGCAGACGGAAAAGTAGCGAGCTGCGACAAGTCAGCAGACATGTGGCTGACATAGGGCAGAGGGACTGTGGTTGGTGAATGACTTCCAAGACTTTCTGCAGTAGAGATCTTCGTGGCGTTCAGATTACAGGGTCAACATCGCGCAGCTGGGCGGTCCATTTCCGATTATAATGTCGCTTCTTAGTTGCAACTACCTTACCTAGCTTCATTCCTACTCTAGCAGACAAAAAAACAAAAGAATCTACCGAAGACTTCTCACTTACTATCCCGGTCCAAAATCCGTCAAAATGCCGAATAATATATTTCCCCCCCCCGGACCCCGCGGAGAAATTCCACAATCACATTGCAGTCAGGTGGGGGGGAACACTACACTCCGCTAGTAAATAGCAGCTGACCTGCATGATCATTTTGTAAACGCATGTGCGTGCCCAAGATCGCCCTGACAGCAACAGCAGCTCCAGTCTGTGCTCGAAGC